>JAODAL010021204.1:0-67608 GCA_025379985.1 Phyllomedusa bahiana | reverse complement strand
CCTGTTCCATAAATTTGCCTCATAAAGAGGCAACCCAAAAGGGAAAAGACTTCCCGTTTAACTCCCGGAGACCAGGTGTAGTTATCAGCGAAGTACATCTGCCTTAAGATCCCAGCTATAAACTGGGACCCCGGTTCCTGGGACCATTCAAGGTTCTCAAGCGCATCAACCCAGTGGCCTACAAGCTTTGGCTCCCCCCCCCCACGATGCGGGTCCCGCACTCCTTCCTTGTCTCCCTCTTAAAGCTGGTGGTCCTGAATCGCTTCTCCCGGAAAGCTGCTCCTCCGACTCCTGTAGCAGATGCCACCAACATCTTTACCATAAGAGAGGTTTTGGTGATGTAGACGATTAGAGGGAAGCGTAATTTCCTCATAGACTGAAAGGGGTTCCTCATCCTGGCTCGTAAGCGCATCCGTGCCACGCTGCCGAGCGGCGCCGCGACCTGCTTCTGCCTTATGTTTCTGGTTTTGCCATTTTAAAGCATTGGTGATCTTTTTAGCTGAGCTAATTATTTTCTGCACTTCTTGATATGCTTTGTCATCTCCAGCCAACTTCTTGATGAAAGTTCCTTCTCCATTGGTACAATGTGTGGAACAACCCATTGTACTCACTGAGAATGGGCTAAAACCAGCAGGTAAAACATTGGCTTTCGTTCTTCATTAAGTAAGGGCCCTAATTGACACCTGTATATTCACAGACTGAATGTCCTTACCAATTGGTCACTAACTGATTGCTATTTTCAGGAACACCTCTTTTTCATCAAATGAGTCAGTTACACCAAATTAGTAGGGTGCATGTCATGATTTTTGATTCTGTTGGTGGCCCATTACTTGGCTACACCTGCTCATGAATTTTTAACCATGTTGCATCATGTTTTCAGACACAAACAATAACTAAACACATTGCTGATGATGGACTGCCATTATTTTATTTACATAACTGTACATTACCTAAAATAGAGATAGTATATACTGAGCTAGATCCACATTTAAGCTATAGCTATCTCAAAGGAGAGTTAATTGGAACTACATGTAGATTATCTAGAACCCAACGAGCTAGAAAGTTGCACCAGACACATCATGGTGGGACTAGGTATCTATGGTCAATGGGAAAAGCACCAATGAACTAATCCCAAGTCATGGATGAATATGGACACAGGGCTCTATAGATTTTATCCCAAAGACCACAACGGAGAGCCCTGGCAAGATGTAATATATAGAGCTTTGCTTCAAATAAGGCAGCAAAAATTCAAATATTCATTAAGACCTTTAGGGAAAGTGATCTTGATTCTAAAAAACCCCACCAAGTATATATCCTTAAATCTAATGCTCTTCATATCCCTACCATGCATGTTATTAACATGCATTGTGATGGGGGTATCTTTGCTGTGCTCTATATCATTAACATGTTCACTTTGGTGTTGTAGCGAGGATACAGGTCACCAGGAAAAACACTTTATTCCAAGCTTCACCAATAGCTCTCTGTATAGCATCTAGCACCTACCTCCTCCTTACACATCTCTCCCCTTTATATATATATACAGGGGCGTAACTACCGGGGTAGCAGACGTAGCAGCTGCCCCGGGGCCCGGCGCAGCTGCTACCGCGTCCACTACCCCGGTAATGCTGCTCCTGGGCACGGCCGGCAACGAACATACTAGTTCACTGCCGGCGGGGAGCTTAGGGGCCCGGCGCATACTGCCTCTGAACGCCGCCGCTCTGCTACTTCCCCTGCAGGCTCTCTCTGATCACGTGGGCTGTGCGGTGACTTCACATCACTGCGCCGCCCGCGCTTAGCACAGAGGCTGGAGCGCGGCGCATCGGGGGAGCGTGGACTGAGGTAAGTAAGTTATTTATTATTTTACCTGCCCTATAGCCTGCCTAAATATCCCCTGCCTGCATAGCCCCCCAGCCTGCCTAAATATTCCCCTGGCCTGCCTATATACCCCCAGCCTGCCTGCATAGCCCCCCAACCTGCCTACATAACCCCACAACCTGCCTACATAGCCCCCCAGCCTGTCTACATAGCCCCCAACCTGCCTAAATAGCCCCCCAGCCTGTCTACAATAGCCCCCCAGCTTGCCTACATAGCCCCCCAGCCTGCCTATATACCCCCAGCCTGCCTACATAGCCCACCTATCCTGCCTATATACCCCCAGCCTGCCTACATAGTCCCCCCCAAGTCTGCCTACATAGTTCGCCCTAAAGCCTGCCTATATAGCTCTCTTAGTCTGCCTGCCTTAATAGCCCCCATCCAAAATTTTGCTTTGGGGCCCCGGCTTCTCTAGTTACGCCCCTGTATATGTATATATACATATATATATATATATATATATATATATATATATATAATATATATAATATTTATATATTATATATATAAAAAAATATAAATATATATAAAAAAAAAAGAGAAACCATTTAAAATGGCATAGTCAAACATAAATTTGACAGGAAAGCTTTTATGCAGAGCATAATCCAATGGGGGCGAGTTGGTGGCCTTCGCCCTTTCCCTTTTATGGGATAGACGGCACTCGTTTATAAAATTGTGATTTTCTCGAGGCATTCTTTTTTGTGTTTGAACCAGTTGTATCGGGGGTGGGGGATTTCCTCATCTTCTATCTCCTTTGTACTTGCTCCTGGATCATAGTCACTCTTTAAAATGGGACATATTTCTGGTAACTTGATGACCCTGGTTTTGAGCAATAACCATGGTACCTTTGACTGACTTGAAAGGGTTCAGGATGATAAGAATGTCATTTGTCACTGGATTCAGGCTTTAAAAAAACCCCAGTCCCCCCACTTCCAGCTGTTTGCAGTCCCTTTTCTGCATATCTCTTCATCCTACACTCTTTAACCTTCATCAAGAACTAATGGAGTTTGGACAGAACCTACTGGGATGTTCAGAAGTTTAATGCGCAAAGGTCTGTTGAAAAGTGCAATTTCTGCCAGAGTTCCTGTAGTGGGGAAGCTCTGTACTGTCTAAGGAATCTGTATAATTCTTTTTGTAAATCCTTGTGTTCCATGGTAGCAATCCTAAAAGTTTTGTTGACTGATTGCATGAAGTGTTCTACTTCGCCATCGACCTGAGGCCAGTAAGGAGTTATTTTTCTGTTGGTGAAGCCAAGATAAGTTGCAAAAGACTCAAAATCTGCACTATAGAAAAGCGGCCCATTTTCAGTCCTTACTGTTTTAGGTATGCTATTGGCAGAGAAGATCTTGTCCAATTTTGGTATAACAGCTTTTCCAGAGGTGGTGGAAACAGACTCAATGGCTGGAAACCTAGAAAAATCATCTATGACAACCAGTAAATAGGAAAGATCTGGCAAAATGCAGAAATCAACATTAACAGCAATCCATGGAGTTTATGGCAGGGGTGACATTTGTAATGGTGCTCAGCTATGGACAACAGAAGTTGCTTGACAAGGTAAATGTCTCAATGAGAACTTCTACTTTGTCTAGTCCTGGAAACCATACTTTCTCCATAAGCAATTGCTTTGTTTTAACCACACCTTGATGAGACTCATGAGCCAGATCGATCACTATGTTATGAAGTTTCTGAGGTATTACCAGGTGATTGTCACGGAGTAGTAAATTAGAGTCAGACACAAAACGGGGATGTCTTGCATTAAAGAAGGCCTTAAAGCCTTCTGTTTGATCCTGTGATTGAAGACACGCTTCAGCTAGAAAAGAGCAGAACAGTGTCAATAACCAACTGGAGTTGGGGATCAGACACTTGTTTAATTTCCTTCATGGTCATTGCTCTTGGTACAGAATGTGCAGCTGTCCTCAGCTAAGACAGTTGCTGGCATGTCATGCTTGGCAGATTGGGGTAAAAGGGGTCTTGAAAAATAGTCTGCAGGGTTCGCAGCTCCTTATATCTCAAATGAAAGTGGTAGTTCTGTTGGCGGAGTAGCCAGCATTAAAGACATGGATGTGGCTTTGAAGAATGTGTATTGAAGATTAGAATGAGTGGTTTATGATCACTTACCGCTGTGAATGGACAACGAAAAAGATAAAGATGAAAATGAAGGCATCCCCAAACAACAGCAACAGCTTCCTTCTCAGTTTGGGAATAGCGCTGTTCCGTTTCTGTTAAAGCCTTGCTTGCATTGTTGACTATAGAAATGCTGCCAGTTATGGACATCTGAATTAAAATTGCAGCAAGGCTTACAGGACTGGCATCCATAATTAGCTCTGTAGATTTTGATGGGTCGAAAAAGGCCATGACTGTGTCACTAGTCACACTGGTCTTAAGTGCGTTAAATGCTGTTTGATGTTCAACAGTCCATGACCAAGGAGTATCTTTTTTTTACAAGGTGACGTAGGGGTTCGGAAACAGCAGCCAGATCAGTTATGAAACGTCCACCGCATATGACCAGTCTGATAAAACTGAACATCTGATACATTTTGAGGTTGGCTTGCAGAGGTTATGGCAGCTATTTTCTGCTGAAACACCATTTGCAGAAAAAATATAGCCAAAAAAGTTTAATGACTTCTGATTGAACTCACATTTTGATCGATTTAACAGTTAGATTGCAGGTTTGCAGTTTCCGAAATACTTGTTCTAAGTGATTGTCGTGTTCCTCTTGGGTTGTGCCAAAGATAAAGGATGTTATCACTGACATTGAGGACTCCAGGTATTCCTGAAAGAACCTGCCTGATAGCATTCTGAAATATTTCTGCAGCCGATGAAATTCCAAAATTTAGTATTATGAATGTTCGCAGACCAACATGAGTGCTAAAACTTGTGAAATATCTGGAGTCTGGGTGCAATTCAAGCTGATAACCAGATTTTACATCAATTTTTGAAAAGATTTTTGCACCATTGAGATTTTTGAGAATGTCATCAATATTAGCCTGATGTGCCTTTCTCTTTGAATTGGCAAGTCATATATCGACACATAATCTGATTTTACCAGGCTGCTTAGGTTTAGGTCAGGGGCATAACTAGAGAAGCCTGGGCCCCATAGCAAACTTTTGGATGGGGCCCCCTTCCTCACCCCAGCCCGTCTCCCCAACCAAAAACATTTACCAGTACATGCAGTTACTAGATAATACAAGGAGTGATTACCTCACCTACATGTCAACATTAAACTGCTACCAAAAATATCACACTATGCCAAGACCAATATTACCAATAATGCTACTACATAAGGACCTGATAACACCACCAGAACACGACCACAAATTACCACCACATAGTGACTGAATAATATCCCTATACTATTACTGATCAGTCTGTTCAAAAATGACGCACCTCGTCATCCGTGATGACACTTGATTGACACTATCTCTGACCAATAATGTTGTGTGTCTTCCTGTTTGGTCATCTGAGATGATACTTGATTGACACTACCTTTGACCAATAATGCTGTGTGTCTTCCTGTCTGGTCTGTGATGACACTTGATTGACAATTTTCTAACCCTATAGGATTGTATTATCTCCTTTAAATTGTCTGCTTGTTTCTGTATTTAGTATTCTGACTTCTGAGGAAGCATCGGTATATGATGTGAAACGCGTCAAGTCCATTATAGTGATATAGTGTTTTTAATTGTGTGAAGGCTATATTTCCTTTACATTTTTAAGAATAAACAACAATTTTATTATACAACATATTCTTGCATTCTCTGTGGACTGCTGGAACCACGAGCGTCGGGTCGCCTCTTCTTTTTTACCCGTGTCCTGATGAGTCTACAAAGACCAATAGTCCTGCCATATAGTGACTATATAGTGCTAGGTATCAGTGTGCTCTACAGACTGTATATTACCCCCATACAGTCACCATATAGTGGTCGCTACCAGTGTACACAGACTCTGCAGGGATTACAGTTCAGTTACATCTTGTGACTCACAGGTGACTTTTCTCTGACAAGTCATTGACTTTCCCTTTTGTTCTCCATCCTGTCCAGAACGCCAGAATGGCTTCTCTCGGCCACCACTTGTCACTGCAGATTTGGACACAAATATTTTAGAATCCACACTTTTTCAGCACCTCCCTCACTGTCCTCCACCTCTGTACAAACTGCCAGGAGGTTTCAGAGGGGTATAGGACATAGCATAAAGGTCCAGAGGGAGAGGGGAGAAACAGAGAATTCACCCCCTGGAGATTGTGTTAAAGCTATGGCCTGTACCCTTCAGAATCATATTGCCAGGTAAGTAGACCCCATTAGATAGACTGGTAGGCTCTAGATAGGTAGGTTGGTAGGCTCCAGGTAGGTAGGTAGTACATAGGCCTCAGGTAGGTAGTTAGGCCTCAGGTAGCTAACTAGGCAGTAGGTGGGCCACAGTTAGGCTGTAATTGGGCCACAGGTAGCTAGGCTTTAGGTGGGGCCCACAACACCAGGTAGGTAGGTAAATAGGATATAAGGGGCCCCAAATAGGCAGGCAGGCTTTAGCTAGGCTATATGGAGTCCATTTAGGCAGGCAGAGTTTAGATTAGAGTTTAGGCTATAGGGTGCCCCAGATAGGCAAGGTTTGGGTAGCTATAGAGCCCATATAGGTAGGCAGGCAGGGTTTAGGTAGCTATAGGAGCCATATAGGCTGGCAGGGTTTAGGTAGTTATAGGGTCCATATAGGCAGGCAGGGTTTAGGTAGACATAGGGGCCATATAGGCAGGCAGGGCTTGGGGTAGTCTATAGGGGCCATATATGTCTCCAGGCAGGGCTTAGGGTAGTCTATAGGGGCCATATATATAGGTATGCAGGGCTTAGGGTAGTTTATAGGGGCCATATATGTAGGCAGGCAGGACTTAGCATAGGCTATAGGGGTAATATATATATATATATATATATATATTATATATATTTATAAAATTATATATAGAGGCATGGCTTTGTGTAATCTATAGGGGCCCCATATAGGCAGGCAGGGCTTAGGTAGTCTACAGGGGCCCCATATAGACAGGCAGGGCATAGGTGGTAGTCTATAGGGGCCCCAAATAGGCAGGCAGGGCTTTGGGTGATCTATAGGGGCCCCAGATAAGGAGGCAGGTCTTAGGGTAGTCTAAAGGGGCCCCATATAGGCAGGCAGGGTTTAGGGTGGTATATAGGTGCCCCATATAGGTAAGCAGGGCTTTGGGTGGTCTATAGGGGCCCCCATATAGACAGACAAGGCTTTGGGTGGCCTACAGGGGCCACCATATAGGCAGGCAGGCTTTTGGGTGGTCTATAGGGGCGCCCATATAGGCAGGCAGGGCTTACGGCAGGCTCCATAAATGTTAAATAAAAATAAGAAATTTAAGCTATTAAAAAGGATATTTCTGCATAATGTTTTGGACAGAAGAGTTTGTTCAGCTGTTTACTAGTTTTACTAGGCTCGGAGATACCACATTACTGCAGCTGAGAAGGTTGTCTGCAGAGCACTCCACTACATTATTATTATTATTATTATTATTATTATTATTATTATCATCATTTATTTTAAAGCGCAATTGATTCCATGGCGCTGTACATTCGAGGGGGGGTTACATACATAATATGTCAAATAAGTACAATAGTAACGATGAATGACTTACAACTGGCACAACAGGGGGAGAAAGGACCCTGCCCGCGAGGGCTTACAATCTACAAGGAGGAGGGAAGAGATAGGAGGTAAGGGGCAGACATGTTTGTGGGGTAGTACAGTGGCAGCAGGGTTATTATAGGTTATAGGCAATCCTGAAGAAATGGGTTTTCAAGGTTGCTTTTGAAGCTGGTGGAGTTGGAAGAGAGTTGATATGTTGGGGCAGTGCGTTCCAGAGTGTGGGGGAAGCACGAGAGAAGTCTTGGAGACGGTTATGTGAGGAACTGATAAGAGGAGAACAGAGAGGAAGGTCCTGTGAGGAGCAGAGATTTCTTGCAACTTGAAATGAATTCGCTGGGCAATTGGTAGCCAGTGAAGGGATTGGGAGAGGCAGAGGAGTAGCGAGGAGAGAGGTGGATAAGACGGGCAGCAGAGTTGATAATGGTTTGAAGGGGAGCAAGAGTGTTAGATGGGAGGCCACAGAGAAGGATGTTGCAGTAGTCTAGGCAGGAGATGACAAGGGCGTGGACGAGCATTTTTGTGGTGTCGAAGTAGAGGAATGAGCGGATGTGAGAGATATTTTTTAGGTGGAAGCGGCAGGCAGAGGTGAGGGTTTGGATGTGTGGTTTGAAGGACAGAACGGAGTCTAGGATTACCCCAAGGCAGCGGACTTGCGGAAGTGTACATAGGAAGTGTCTGTGATGGATTTCCCATCAGATGTTAGTTCTGACTAAAATTTGCCACATACAAGTAAGGCAGTAGCTGAACCATAAGGAAAAATCTTCAGGTTAGTACATTGCAAAGCAGTTTGTTCTTTAACTGATTATAGATGGCATGGCTTGACAAATACCCCTGGAGTGCTGTTTATTAAGATGACCTGTTTTAGATTAGTGATTGTTTGCACATTTTGAGACCTCTCGTTAGTCATTGAGAATAATTAGATACTGCTGGGTTCTGTTTAGGCCAACTGCCTTTAAGATAATACTAGGGTAGTCCAAATTGAAAAGGTTATTTTTTTATATCCGGATATAGAGAGTAAAGTGACAACAAGAGAGCTGAAATCAGAATACCCAGTTTATTAAAGGGAAAGCTCACACATTTAAGGATATAGGGAGACATGTGTCATTCCATGCACTGTCTCTATTTTAAATGTTTGCATGACCATAGGGTACAAAAACAAGGTGCTGACCATTTTGTTACTTGCACTCATCTTGACCAGATGTGGCCTACCACCCGGTCTCTGTTTGCTGTCTGCAGCTCTCTTGTGTAACGTGTTTAGGACACTTAAGTGGGTCTACATGATTAGCAGGTATGATAAATGTAGCTGGGGTTACCCGGGCCAATGTTAAGGCTCCACTAACACCTACAGGTAACCACTTCAGGGTCTTGTATCCACATACCTAATATATATCCAGGTATATGTCCAAGGGGGCTACAGTATGCAGCATCTGGGTCTCCACAGGTGGGACTGCCAGATATATAACCTGAGCCTTCATTACACAGGTGATTTCCAGAGAATTTCGCACATATGGTCTTATTTCCTTCTTGGAACAAGCTCCTACATTACCAAGTGGTAATGTGTATATATCTTTCCAGAAGAGAGTGTTTAAATGCATCTAGTGAATCACTGGTAGCTTTTAAACTTATCTGCAAACCCTCAGATGGGAGCTCTCTGAAGATCTCTATCCTACTTCTTTTCTGGGAAGTCCACTCCCCCCCAAGAGTCATATACTAGCTACTACCTTTTTGACTGGTAAGATTTCCTTGCTGCCATGGGAGCGTTATCCACTACTAAAGGGATGGCTACTGTGCTGTTTTGTATCTTAATGTTCCTTGTCTCATTATTTGCCAATTTATCTGAACAGTTTCCCCATCCCATTAACTCTTTCCATGATACAGGTATGGCCAAATATGGGACACTTTCGGCTGATACAGGGGAGTGTGTACATAGCCAACAATCAGACTGATGTTATTACTTATTCCTTCCCATATTACTGTATGGTGTTTTAAGAACTTGTTCTCATAGTTGTTCTGTATATATAGAGAAGAGAATCCTTCAATGGCAATAGGTATCAAACATACAAAAAGAAAATAAAACATTTTCTCCTTTCTACTCCTGTTGGAGGTGCAATCACAGGTTTGCAATGGCTGGCATGTGTCCACTTTGGTTTTCCCTCCAGCTTTACTGAGGTGGCTGTAGTCAGCAGCACTTGGAATGGACCCTCATACTTTTCGTCAAGACTTGCTCTGATCTGCTTTTTGGTTACCACCCAATCTCCAGGTTGTAGTTTATGACTCACTTGGTCAGTATCTGGATCTGAAATGGAAGAGTATACTTGTTTATGCACCTGATGTAGTCTAGCATGTAGAGCTGAGATGTATCGGGCCAGCTCACTATGGTGAAGTGTCAATTGTTGAGGAAAATACAGGCCCAACCTTAGCACATTACCAAACAGTATCTTATATTGTGAGAGCTTAGTTTTACTGTTAGGGGTATACCGGACAGAGACCAATGCAAGTGGCAAACACTCTGTCCATGGCTTTCCTGTCTTTTCCATGGCTTTTCTGATATTTAACTTGAGAGTGCTATCTACCTTCCCACTACTTTGAGGGTGTAAGGGGTGTGAAGGACCTGTTGTACCCCTAAATTGTTTAGTACTTCAGACATCACTTCACCTGTGAAATGTGTTCCTCTGTCTGATTCAGTCACCTCAGGTACTCCATACCAGCATATTACCTCTGACATCAATTTCTTGGCTGTAGCTCTTGCAGTGGCACTCGCTATTTAGTAGACTGCAGGCTATCCTGAGAAGAAATCGATACACACCAACACATACTCATATACCCCTACTTTTGTCAGCTGTGTATAATCAATCTGCACTTGCTGAAATGGATAGAGAGGCTTTACCATGTGTGTCTGTGTAACCTTTACAGGTTTTCATAGATTATGCAGAGCGCATGTCATGCAGAGCTGAATAAACCTAGTCACTATATCTGACACACCCAGTGCATACCACACTTTTGTGATCAAGTCCATCATAGCTTGTTTTGACAAGTGAGTCTGTCCATGTATGGCTTGCGCCATTAAGTGATACAGTGCCCTAGGTAACACAGTTTGAGTTCCGACCATTTGTAGTCCATCAAGAGTAATCTGTGCACCTGCGCTAGTCCAGGCCTCTCTTTCTTCTGCATCTGCTTGTTGATGAAGTGTCTTCAAGGCCTCGGGTGTCACTAGGTCACTGCAAACCAATATGGTTTCTGTAGTCGTCGTTGTCACATGCCGTGGCTGCTTGGCTGCCTCCTTTGTTGCTGTATCCGCCTTGCAGTTACTTTGCGCTTCCGATGTCTGATCTGTGGTATGCGGTTTAACTTTAATGATTGCAGCTTTGGAGGGGAGCATCAGTTGCTTTATAGCTTCACCATTTTTAATGGCTTTTTCTGTGTAAGTAAGGAAACTTCGAGCCTTCCAGATAGGACCATGATCATGGGCTACCCCAAAGGCATGCCTTAAGTATGAATAGACAGTTACTGTTTTACCTTCTGCCAGTCTACATGCCTTAGTGACAGCTTTCAATCTGCCTCCTGTGCCCATGCATGAGGGGGAAGTGACTCTACCTTTATTACCCCGTGTTGGATGTCGACCACATATCCAGTATGGTATCTGCCATCCCCTCCCAGGCTTTGTAAACCATCTACAAAAAACTCGAAATCAAAGTTAGCAAAAGGGACTTCTGTAACATGTTGAAAATCTGATGTTTCCTGTTCCATCGGAGACACAATCATGATCAAGATACACATCAGGGTGTTGTTCCAAATGCTTTGCATATAAGCTTGTCCCCCCCCCTCCCTTCATTATCACTACTTCCCCCGTCCTTCCCTCCTTTTGAATCCCTAGACTCGGTGGGCAAAAGAGTGTCAGGATTCAAAATTGTACAGTGCTGCATAGTAACATTTGGTGGCATGAGGAGGGAACACTGCAGCCTCAACTGGCGGGCCATGGACAAATGTTTTGGTTGTATTTGAGAAAGGATTCGCTGAATGTCATGAGGAGTGTAGATGGTAACAGGGTAGTCCAGAATGTTTTCAGAGGCTTTGTCAAGCATTAGTGTTACTGTGGCCACTGCTCATACACAAGAAGGGGAACCTCTGGCCACAGGGTCAAGTCTGGCTGAGTAATAGGCCACCGGTCTCTGGTGGGAGCCGTGTTTCTAAGTGAGGCCTGCAAGCTCCATTCAGTAGAGTCTGAAGGTGAGCTTGTAATGAGGCCCAATGCAGGGGATGCCATGATCGTCAGTTTGAGAGAGTAAAAACTATCCACTGCCTCATGGTTGAGAGATAAAGGAGCAGAGGATAAAAATCAAAAAAGGCCTGCATTTGTGCTGATGCCTTACTTATCCAAAGTTGGCAAAAAGAGCCAAGACCTAAAAAAAGGTACAAAGCTGTCTCACCCCTTTTGGAATCTGAAGGGACAGAATCGCCTGAACACACTCAGGTAAGAGGTGACAGGTGCTGGACCCAATGCAATGTCCTAGGAATATGACCTTTTGTTGGCAGAATTGGAGCTTGTCTCGTGACATGTTGCAACCTTCTTTTGGAAGAATAGTTAAGAGGGACACAGTGGCCTGTTGACAGGTAGGCTCAGTGGTGGCTGCTAAGAGCAGATCATCAACATAGTGGAGAAGGGAGGTTTCTGATGGAGAAGACCAGCCACCCAATACAGACTGCAAGGCTTGAGAGTACTGGGTAGAGCTGTTTTGGGCCCCTTGGGTTAACCGGCCCAAGCATACTGCTGTGCTTGAAAGGTAAACACAAAAAGGGGAATGGGCTTTGGGTGCAGGGATACACTGAAAAAAAGCATTGATGGCTCATAAATCATGAACCAACCGATTACTGGCAGGCTGACGGAGTAAGGACTTCTTCTTTACTGGAAACAGAGGTGTGTTTGCTGAGGAGTTTATCTTAACCAATGCCCCGGCTTCCAGAAGAGCAGAGATCTGCTGTGCAATGCTGTCATTTTGTGCTATAGTCAATGGGTACTGTCTCAAACATGGGGGTGTACACCTGGGTTTTAAGTGGACTTCAGCAGGGGGTGTTGAAAGGAGCCCAATGTCTGTCTTTGATGTGGCCCACAAATAGGAGAGTACCTGCTGCAGCATGAGTTCTTGACTTTGAGTCAGAGGAAGGATGGCTGGGATTCATACATATTCAAGAGCAGCTAGTGTGCAACATCATCATTATCTGCCACAAGTTTTAAAGAGACAGTGCCATTGGGGCAATATTCAATGTTAGCATTTGGTGCGGCCAAAACATCAGCTCCCAAAAACGGAGGTTGGACATGTTTCACTAACCACAAAACAAGTGATAATGGTATGATCACCAATGTGGTAGGTAAGGGGAACAGTTAAGTTACGAGTGTCTCTGCCATCCAACCCTACAGCAGTAAAGTAATCATCAGAAAGCATTTCATTAGGTACCCATTCTTTACATATGACTGATCTGGCTGCCCCCATGTCAATAAGAAATGGTAATGATGGGCCTGATGCTACAGAGCATTGAAAATAACTAGGTGGGTTGGACTTGTTTGGAACAAGAATGGGTAACACAGGGTTGCCCTCTTCCTATGGGCTGGGCTGGCTGATGGGAGGAGGAGGTAAGGAATCCTGAGGTTCTTGGTCCCTATGTTGTCAATTTCCCTGCTTTTCCCATTACTAAGGCTCTGCAATCATGCCACACTGCTGAATAAGTCTGTTGGATGGTGACCAATTGAAGATCAAAGGGTACAGGTTTCAGGAGTGGGTCTGGGAGAGTTGTTATTAAACACAGTGCCTCTAGCGGTGTCTAAAGACGCCAGTCAGACACAGCTCTGCAGTCATATTCTGTCGATAATCTAGAGGCTTTAGCAGGGGGGTCGTGGTGTAAGCTCCAGCTGCAGTTGTCTCAGTGGAGCTGCTCGGCTGAGACGCAGCAGGACGAGGCACAAGCTGAGTTTTAGTGAGGACAGGATATACACGTCTTCCTCCAGGTTTTGGTACACCACAATTGAAACAAGTATATCTCCAATCTGGATTTTGCTGGCCACACCTGGGGCAGATCCAACCGACCAGACTGGGCTCTGTCACCAAGATAGCCAGTTTCTGGTCTGAAATATATGGCAGTGGTGCAGTGGGTTTCTCACCAGCTGACAATTTTTCACTTTCTATATCTTTTGCTACTTGACACCATTTTTCCACATGTTTATCTAACTCATGATACTTCAACCAACCTCCGAATTGCCTCTGCACTTTCTTCCACGTCTTAGAATCCATCCATTGTTCCTTCCATCCTCCTATCTTCTATTTCACTTTCTCAATGCCTTTTGTCCACTCTGCTCCTTCTCTGACTGACACTACCTGTTTTACCTTCTTAAAATCCTCATTTTTGGTTAAGTGGTTACCCATAGTCTTATGCTCCTTGTTATGACTTTAATTTTCCCTACTGTTTCCCTCCAAACGGGCTTCCTCTCCTTAGTAGGGTGCCCAGTTTGGAGCCTTTTCCCCTCCAAACAGACTTCCTCTCTATAATTCCAAGGGTGTCTGGTTTAGAGTATATTTACTTAGGAGGTGCAAGAGAGGTCCAGATCCCCCTCTTCTATCTCTCTTGCGTGTTCCGCAAGTTTACAGAGCACAAAAATATAGAAAACCACACATCCAAAAATTGCAACAAAAATACAGAATAGTTTGACATTTCTTCTGGGAGGGCTGGGGGCGGCTACAGGATAACAGTACCGGCCTCCTGACAAGCATGCATGTGCACTAGTCATCAGGCCGGCTCTGCTATTGTATGTGCAGCAATAATATGAATGATATTCTAAATAGAACCAGAAAACCCCTTTCAAATAAAAATCTAAATGAATTTATCCCCATCACCTCACCATACACCTCAAAGCAACAGATGCCTGGCATTCCACAAATAAGTTGCCAAGAAACACATAATAATCATAATCATGTTTCTGAGTTTTAGATGCTCATATAAACGTACATAAATGTACTCATAGGGGTAGAAAAGCTTGACAAAGTAAACCCAAATTAAATGCTAATAAACTATTACGCCGGCACTTTGTTTCTTATTTTTCTAGTGTTTCTGCTCATTATTCTGTTTCTGCTCTTGTTAAATTTAAAGGGGTGCTCCCACCATAGACTTTGGCCTATTACTATGATATGCCATCAGAGTTTGATAGGTGCTGGTTCCACCACTGGGCATCTTGGGAACTTGACCCTGAAAGTTGCACTTGGCATGACTCTTCATTCTGTTCTATGGGAGGTCCGAGTACAGCTGAACACACGATCCACCTCTCATAGAACAGAAAGGGAGAGTCATGTGTAAGTGCGATTGGCTCTCCAATTTGAGCTGAAATTTTCAGGGGCCCATTCCCAAGACAGATACAGGTTCCAGAGGTGGGACTTGCGCCTATCAGACTTTGATGGCATATTCTATTGATATGCCATCAAAGTCAATGGTGGGAATGACCCGTTTAAGATAACATTGTAGTTCTGTGCTGGAAATAAGAATTTCTGGACTATTTGATGCCAGATTAAAAGGGGCTTTATTGTTTCTTGGGTTTTTGAAATTTTAACAAATGTCTGTTGCAGTTGCAGAACAAGAAAAAACTATACGAGTTAATGAAGACCACAAGAGCATCATTTTCAGAGATAAAACGGACAGTGAGACTAAGGTACATCCTTCATGGCCTAAATCCATTCAACAAATTATTTTTGTTAAATACATATTATATTTTAGCTAAAGATCATTCCTGGGTTAAATTGTAATACTAAGAGAGAGCATTTTAATTCTATGCGTCGCCAAATTAAAGAGCGGGCAAATGCCCCAGGACCTTCACTGTTAATTTTCCTCCTCTATGCTGATTTACAGTACAGCAAGATCTAACTAAAAGTCTCTAATTCATGGCATTAAAATTAAGACTTTGTATAACGCTGCAATTTGAAGGAACAAACAAATCATGTGTGCTATCTGTACAGTCCTATACACAAGGGAATGTACTGTCCTATATAGTCCTAAATGTATAACAGCATGAAGTGAAGGTCCAGATCATAATCAGTACCCCTTTCTGTGAGCCAGAATGGAGAGCTGTTCAGGTTGAACTGGTTCATAAATGCATCTCTAAATTCTGCTATAATAGGGGACATCTTGAAGGGTCACCTCGTCTAATGAAGACAAAAATCTTTCTTAATGGAAGCTTTCATAAACTAATTTCTGCATTTCTGCTTCTTTAACCCATGATTAGCAGCAGTTATCACCAATGAAACAGCTGCCGGTTGCAACACATTGGCTATTTAGATAAATTACCACCATGACATGTATGTGTGAAGACCCATCAGAGCAGCTCTCTGTTCTGGTTTATAATAGGAGGTCCTGATTGGGGAAACCTTCACTACTATAGAGCAACTATGGACATAACTGTAAACATAGCAGCCATAGCACTACTATGTATTATCTCTGCTGTGGCATGTCCATAAGGGTCACAGTGGTTAGGCTTGGAACCAGGCTCCTAAGTCAGGGGGTTCCAGAGGCTCTACTCACTGCATGGTGTCTAGCCCTGTAATGATCATGCAAAACATTGCTGTATTACTCTGCCTAGTCATAGAAAATACTGTGCAGCCATACACATAAAACACAGTCCTCTCTTTCCTCCATGCACTCATTTCTATGATCAGTGATTGGAGAAAACAGGGAAGTACTGCAGGGCAACACCACTTCACCAGGGATCATAATTTTAACCTCTTTACTGCCCTGGACCACCAGGTATGTTTGCATTAACCCCTCCACTGCCTTGCACCAAGTCTCCTTAAATTAACCAGCAGGTCTCCTTACACTAGCCCGTTCACTGCCTTAGACCACCAGGGATGTTTACATTAACGCCTCCACTCTCCTGCTACATAGGTGTTGGGTGACGGCTGATAATTGTAGCTGACACCAGTTGGTAACAGCAGGGAATGGGGACAGTTTTGCTCTTCTTATAAAATGTAGTAAAAAGCAATCAAAAAGTCATATAAAAGCCAAAGTGGTACCAATGAAAATGTCAGTTCATCCCACAAAAAAAGTCCCTACACAGATATGTATACGGAAAATAAAAAAAAAAATTTTAGGCTACAGAAGATAGTGATCAAAAATATTCTTTACTAAAAGCACTTTTTTTTTTTTTGGCTTCAAATAAAAAAACTAAAAAATTTTGGGTATCGCCATAAAAAAAAAACCACAGAGTAAAACCCCAAGTTGTCATTTAAATTTGCAATGATGCTTTTAAAAAAAAAAAAAAAAAAACTACTAGATTGCAGTATTTTTTCACCCTGGCCCCAAAAAAATCTTTAAAAAAGCAATAAAAATCTTTGTCCCCCCAAAAAACAACCCCCTAAAACACTAAACCGAAAAAAAAAAAAGTTTACCGTCAGTTGGCGAGAAAAATGAGTTTTTTTTTTCAAAAAAAGTCTTTCTTTTGTTTTTATATTGTAAAACATAAAAAAATACAAATTGGGTATCCTGTAATTTTTTGCCCTGGCAAAAGCTGGTGTCATTTATATGCACGGTGACAGCTGTAAAAAAAAAAAAAAAAAAAAACATACCAAATTTCTGTGTTTTGTAAAAACCCAACCCAAAATGGAACTAAAAAAGTCAATCACCCCCAAAAAGAAACCTTAATCGCCCAATACAGAAACATTTAAAAGTCAAGGCTGTCAGAATATGACGACCTAAAAGCTCAATTTTATTTGTGATTTCTGGAAGGTTTCACCTGTTCTGGTACTTTGGGGGCTTTGCAAATGCGACATGGCCCCACCAAAATTGCATTCCAAAAGCCAAATAGCCTCCCCCCTTGTACCCCTGCCAGCCCCCAAACACAATTTACACCCCAAATAGGGTATTGCCAAGCTTGGAAGAAATTGCGAAACAAATTTTGAGATGCTTTTTTTCCCCAGGTTTAATTGTAAGAATTAAACATTTCCAGCTAAAATTGCAGATTATTAGAAAACAATTATTTTTTTTTTTTTCACAGCCCAACCAAAAAAATTTGTGAAACCCTTGGGGGTCTAAAATACTCACCACCCCATATTTTTCCTTAAGGGGTGTAGTTTTCCCCCAAATGGTTTTTTATTTTTTAGCACTTTTGGGCGCCCAAACCTGAAGTGGGGTAAATAAAAATCGTATTAAAATAAGACCCCCGAGTCCGGGAGGGGCCCCCTCCATTCGAGGGGTTTTGGTTGAGCCAAATAGCCACTAGGGCCACAAATGGGGGAAACTAAAATACTGGAATTAGAGGAAAAATGTTGGGGCATTTTTCTTTCTCATTTACCGTGTTCCATAAATAATTAGAAAAAAAAGAAAAGCGCAAAAAATTTTTTTGAAATTTCACCTCCACCTTTCTTTTAAATTTTGTTTTTTTTTTTAAAACTAAAGTTATTAATGAGTTATTAAAGGAGTTTTTTTGGTTTCATTTTTATTAGGGGGCGTGTTTTTGGGGGTTTCAGGCTCAGTAGAAGAGGTCGTAGCGTTTCAATCATGTTTACAGCCTATCAGGGGGTTTCAAACAAACAGCCCATACAAAGGGGTTTAATTTAATGGGAAAGGACCTGTTGGGCCCCTTCACACGGCTTTTTCTGCCGGGTTTGGCCCCGGGTCCCTGCGCCCCCGGATTTGCGCTTCATAAGGCGCCAATCCGGGGCAGAAATTTACAGAAAACCCCACTGTTTCCTTGAGCGTGAGGGAGTAAACCCGAAATTTTTTTTCCCTTTTAAATCTATGTGAAAATCAGGGGAGATTTGTTGCACCAACATTTTCACACAAACCCTTGCCCTTTAAACCCTGGCAAAAATTTTTAAAAACCCCCCAATTTTCCCACATAGATAAGAAAAAAAATTTAACTGATCACACCCCGTCACCCCCCTCACAAGCCCGACTGTTTTAATTCTTGACGGGTTTGGGTAAAAAAACTGCCCCTACCTATTTTTTCCCATTTTGTTTTTTTTTAAGAATTTCAAAGATCCTTTGAAATCCATGCCCTTGTGTGTAAAAAAGTCGGTGTATTTTCAGTTTGTTGTATAACTCAGCCCTTGAAAAGAGAGCTAGTCCCCGAAAGCTCACTATCCCTATTAAAACCCCCTTACCTCTAAAAGGTAACGCCGATTTCTTCACTATTCCCATACTTTCAAAGGCTTAAAACGGGGACAACAATTTTACTATTTTCCCATTTAAATGTCAAAGGGTCAAAAGGGGTGTAAAAAATGGACAGTTCCTAAGTTTCCCTTAAATGGTTTAGAGGAATTGGGGAAAAGTGGGATTGCTTGTATGTTCCCCTGAATTTAGTTGTAACAATCTCCTTAGGTTGTGCGTACAAATGATGGACCAGGCACAGGCAGATAGTTACCTACCAAGACATTCATCATTTCCTCTTTTCACTCTTATTATCAATAGGTACAATGTGTATTTTGATGATTTCTTTCTGTGGTACAGTGTGTAATATAATTCATTTCAGAGGATGCAGTGTGCAATATGATTAATTTCAGGGGTTATGGCACAGGTGTCAAACACAAGGCCCGCGGGCTGAATCCGGCCCGATGCCTTGTGTTATGCGGCCCGGCACTTTTTGCTGAGCTGGCCCTCCCCCGCAGCGGCTGCTTCTCTCAGTGAGACAGGAGCAGCACCGGGCAGCCACAGCTCAGTGAGCTCAGGGGGCGGGGGCGGCAGCTCCGTTGCACAGTAAAGACCACAGACTGCCTGGCTCCGCTGCTCGTGCTTCCGGCCCCGCCCCCGCAGGCCGGGCAGGAGCTGAGAGGGGCTTCCTGTCTGTGTGAGAAGATACCTGCTCCTCCCGGAAGGAACCGTTCACTGAGGCTGGTTTAAGTGGCTTCACTACTGGGGCCTTACCAGCTAGCCCTTTAACCCCCCCCCCCCGGGTTTTCTTATTTTTTTAAGCCTGCCTCCCCCTCCCTGGGAACCCCCCAAACCCCCCCAAACTTCCACCCCCTTGGCCTTTCCCCCCATCGGCCCTGCCCTCCCCCCCCCCGGGGCCTCCCCCCAACTGGCCCCTTATTCCCCTTTGGGGCCCCACCATTTTGGCCTGCCTCCCAACCTTTTTGGGGCCCATCCCCCCTTCTGGCCTCCCCGCCTCCCTCCCCTCTTGTCCCTCCCCCCCCTTTCTGGGCGCCTTCCCCTCCCTCTCTGGGCCTCCCCCCCTTTGGGTGCCCCCCTCTCGGGGCCCTCCCCCCTTTTGGGTGGCTGCCCCCCCTTTGGGGGTTAAACACCCTTTTGGCCTGCCCCCCCCCTCGGGCCCTGCCTCCCCCCTCTGGCCTGCCTCCCCTTTTTTTGGCCCCACCATCGGGCCCCTCCCTCCCCCATTTTAAACCCTTCACCCCTCTGGCCTTCCTCCCTCTTTTGGGCCTTTCCCCCTTTTGGCCTGCCTCCCCCCTCTGGGCCTTTCCCAACCACGGGCCCCTCCCACCCCCCCAAAATTTTGGTTTTGCCTCCCCCCTCGGGGCCTTTTCACCCTTTTGGCCCCTGCCTCCCCCCAGGGCCTTCCCCCTTTTGGCCCTTTGCCTCCCCCCTGGGTTTCACCCTCGGGTTTCTGCCCCCCCCCTTTGGGCCTTCCCCCTCTGGCCTTTGCCCCAAACCTCGGGGCCCTTTCTCACCCTCTGGTCGCCTCCCCCCTTGGGCCTTACACCCCCCTGGCCTTTGCCCCCCCCCATTTTTGGGCCTTCACCCTTTTGGGTTGCCCCCCCCCTCTGGGCCTCCACCCACCTGGCCCCTTCCCCCCCCTGGGCCTAAACCATTTTTCCTTTGGTTTTCCATCAAAGGGCTAAATTTGTAACGGGAAATAATGAAAACAAATGAAACAAATTCCTTTAAAAATCTTTAACGGGTTAAAAGGAGAAGTTAAAAATTTACACATTTAAAAAAAATTTAGGTCGGCCCTTTAAGGCCGCCTTTGGGGGCCCCAAAGTGGCCCCCGGGAAAAGATTTTGCCCCCCCCGGGGTTATGGTATTTATTATAAAAAATTTAAAGGGGTTACAGTTTTAATTTTTAAATTTAATTTTTGGGAACACTTATTTAAATTAAAAATTTCTTTTGGAGGCAAAAAAACCAGCCCTTTTATTTTTTTTCCGGGGGGGCAAAAATTTTTTGGCATCAGTATATTCGGGAAAGGTAAAAGGGGGTTGAGCTTTTGGGTTTTAAAAAGGGGCCCTTTTAGTTTGTGCCCAATATAAATTAACTTGTCCTTTTGTAAAGCTGAAAATTTAGAAAAAAGGGTTTTGTGGTTTTTAAAAAATTTAGCACCTTTCCTTGAGGGTTTAATGTTTTAATCATGTTCGGGCGGTGTGATTGTTTTGGTTTTTTTATGTAGTGGCATTATTGGTAATGTTGTTTCTTGGTAAAATTTGTTTGTTTTAAATGTTTAAAATTTTTATTAAAACTTTTATGACTATTATTTAGGGGGGTAGGGGGGTAAAAGTTTTTTAGTAAAAGGGGGGTTTCCCCATTTTAAAAGTTTGTTTATGAAACCAAACCCTTTTTTTCTACTATGCAATTGGTATTTAGTTTTTTATAAAACCACCAAAAAAAAGGGTTTTAGCTTTTTTTTGAAAAATTTGAGGATAAATCAAAAAATTCTTTTTTAAAATTTTTTTTTTTAAAATGAAGAAAATGAGAACCATCTCTTAATGTTGGGAATAAAAAATTTTCCAACTTTTCATGTTTAAAATCCCATTTTGAAAACAATTTGCTGATCTTTTAATAAAGGGGATTAATTTTAAAAAATTCCCCAACAGGTGTTTTGACCCCTGAATTTGTCTAAAAAAATTTTAAGGGGATAAATTTCCCATTTTGGGTTTTTAAACCCCAGCCCTCCTCATCTTTTTTCCAAAATTTTTCCACATCATGAGCCCAAAGGGACAACATTTAAAAAAATTGGGATAAATTAATATTTTTGCCATTGTGAGGTTCAAAGCAGGATGCCACTCAAAAAGGGTTAGGGGCCCAACTGAATTTTGAGTGTCAAGAGTATAAAGCATCAGGTTTTTTACAGAAATTAAAAACCCGGGAAGGCCCGCAGAAAGGCAAAAAAGGGGGTTTTTATTTGGCTGCATCACACACTAATGCCCCATTTCATTGTAAAAAAATGGGGGAACCATTTGAGAACCCGACGCTGGATGAGAAACCATTGGGTCAAAGTTCTGTTCAGGATAAAAGGGTGGATTCCTCCTGAGCAAAAAAGTTTGGGGCCACCAAAAATGCTGATGAAATCATCCCAAGGGCCCAAGGGGTTTTGGTCATCCCCCTTGGCCGGTCATAAAAAGCGCGGGAAAACCCATGCTGAAAATTAAGCCCCTTCTATAGATCAAAATTTTGTCCCAAAAAAAATCACTGAAACATTTGAAAAGTTGGACATATGTTTTTTAAGGGTTAAAGGGATTTTTTTTATTTTTTTATAAAAGCCCCACAAAAATTTATTATTTTGGGCAACTTTGTAATTGGAATTCCAATTAAAAAAATTTTTGCCGGTTAGTTTTTGCAAAAACCAATCACAGAGCCCATTTAAATCCCCACTTTCCTCCCCCAACCATTTTGATTTCCATTGATCACATGTTTTTGGTCTAAAAGGAATTTTGTCATCACCCCAGTGGATGTGCTTGAAGCCACCCTTCAGCTAAAGGAAAAACACTCCCCTGTAGGGGGGTTAGTGATTGAGCAAGAAAGATCTGGTGCCTCTAGGGGACCTTAAAGCCCCAAAAAAGGTAAAAAGAGGTCCCTTTTTGGGAATTGTTGTAAATTGAAATAAAAGAGCTGCCAGGGGAGGAGTTTTGTTAAAAACCTTTCAGGGGAAAACGATGTGTAAAAACATTTTTTTCCCCCTTTTTGGGGTAAAAAAAATTTGTTCTTTTGAAAAATTTTTGCTAAACAAAACCTTTTCCCCTGGTTGAAGACTTCTTGTTTTAATTGGGCTGAATGAAAATTTAAAGGATTTTTGAAACAAATCTAGCACCCATCGAAAAAAGTTTTCTTTTACTCCCCTTTTCTATTTTAGAAAGGGGTGCCAGGGAAAAGTTTTAATGAAATGTGGTCCCTGACATCAAAAGGGTTGTGCTAATGATGCCGACCCTTTACAGCGTCCACACAGCTTTCCCATGATCAAAAACTGATTGCTTTGGGGGGAGTGTGACCTCTCCCACCTTTCTTGGATGCTAGATGCTAGGTTATCCAGTGTACAGGAAAGCTGGATGATGTCACACATGTACCTTCTGTGGGGGAAGTGCAGTACATACATAGACACATATAAACCAAATCATATATATTTGTACATGTATTACATATGTTATAGGATGAGGAAAGAATGTCTTTTTACAATGTTACAAAATGATTGGTGGCTGTTCTAGACACAGCCTGCTGCAGGCAGCCAGGGAGTGAACTGGAACAGAGATGCAGGGGCATGAGGCTTACATGTCTGGAAATGATAATAAATAGTGCTATTAGGCTTAGGGGGCGGGTGCAGAGAAGTCCTAGATTGTAATTGCAGTGGATTCTGGGACTTGTAGGAAATAGCTGCAGGAGAACTACCAACCCTCCCACAAGCAGGGAGTTTCACTGATCTTATGATAGATGAATAAGGAGGCAAAAGAGAAGAAAAGAAGCACATGAAGCAAGTGGAACATCTTTACTTTTCAATATGAATGCTGTTTATAGCATTCTATTAAATCATTAGACTCCTGGATAACCCCTTTAGGAGATGGTCTCATTAAGTTAATTTAAAAAATACATTAAGAAATGTTATGTTCATAGTAAAATTTTAACCAGAAGTTAAATTTAGCTTTAATTATTACTATGACTGCTGCTGCATCAGTTTCAAACCATAACGTGATAGGGGCCCATCTCTTTTTGTAACGGGGGCCTGTGAATTCTACTCATACTCTTAGGTTAAACTGAGACATTAAAATCCATATATAGTAGTGTTATCCTGTTTACTAGAACTCAATGCTAATTTTATGGCTTAACCTTAATATAAAAGGAGGAAAAACATAAAGACTGAACATTATTGGTCACAGTATCCAGATTATCCCCACGTCGTATTCACAGATATCCAGGAAGTTAAGTAAAATTTAAGCTACTTGCATGGATCTTGTACTAAAGGGATGGATTTATTTTTCTCTAAACCAGCAGAATAGATGGGACAAAGTGGTCACTAGAGAATATTCTCGCTGACTAAGAAAATAGTGGCTGTACTTACAAAGTAAAAAAATCTATTTTTCTGACCCAGCAAAATCATGGTTTGTATAGGGAAAAAATTTCTGATGATGACAGTATCAGTTCAGCCCTTAAGTGCAAGGACTAAACCCTTGTTTCTTGTAACTAGGAAATGAGGACAAATCTTGTCATGACTGAAATAGCACAGCGCTCAATGGAGGTCTCATCACATGAACCTCCTCCGACCAAAACTTCTGACGCACCTTCTAAGGAGCTTGAAGGAAATCTATCTGCATTTATTTTTTTTCACTAATTTAAACAAGATACTGATACATATTCTCTTCATATTAGCCATTTTTATTTTTTTGTCTGTAGATTTTTTAATTCTGTTGTCTGTATGTAATTACGGTGGCAGCCATCTTGCCTGGGCTTTTAACAGTACTTAGAAGCTGTACAGCAGCTACATGGGAATAAGAGCCTCTGAACAGGAGAGGACCCATTGACTTCTATAGGAGAGTTTCCTAGACAAGACCTGTGAAGAAGTCACTGTGCAGGGAGGTGGGTGGGTGCTGTGACTATCTTATTGTGAATGATGGATCCTGTGTTTTCTATACACATTGGTGTCACCTTTCAGTGTAATCCTGCCGTGCTGATAATGAGGAGAATGCTGAGAAGTTTTCTCTACAGAACAGGCAGTGTTAAACTATTATTAGGCCTAGTCACCAGATTGAAAAATGAAGGGTTTCAGGATTTTAAAAATATGTTGATAGTTATATGAAAAATTAAAACAAAAAATTCTTAAAAATGTGGTTAAAATAAAAACATAATTTAAACAATAGGTCACTTTTTTGATGACACGTTTCCTTTAAAAGACAAAAGGGCTCCCTCTGTCCACCTTTCAGCCTCCCGGGAGATGAATGTGGACATATAAAAACTAGAAGATTTGGAAGGTTTTTAAATAGTCAATTGCCCTTAAAGCTAAGTTATCGTAATTTGAGGAACCTCACATGTTAAATAAAGATTTTTTTGTTCTTGTTTCACTAAGACATGTTAAACATTTTTAAAATAACAGTTTTAATGATATGTTCTCATTTTTCGGCACTGAAATCATGCCTTCTCTTGTACATGTAGGCTGCTAGCTGTTAACTATTAACTATAACACAATCCATGTATCTATTTAAAGAGTTGTCCACTTTAATAAAATTTTACTTAAATAGGACCAGGCTGGAAAAAATAAAGTCATACATACCAGTTCCTCGCCACAGCAACTTCGGAGCTCCCCGGGCATCTGCTCTTCTTTACTTCTGAGTTCTTGTCCCAGAAGGAAAGACGCCCGCTCAGTGGCCCACAGGTGGAGTTGACTCTAGGGGCCCACCAGTTGAGCTCTTTGTGGTCCCACCCGTGGAACTTATTTTAAGGTCCCACCCTACAGCTATTGTAAACGTACATCTCTTCTATACTCTTGCTTTTTGCCTCTCTTTCTAAGCTTTTTTTTGTATATGCAGTTTAAAAGCAGCTCCAAGCCTACCATGCTCAGTGGCCCAATGGAGGTTTCCCCTATTCCCCTGTGGGCCAGTCCGAGCCTGCTCCCGCTCCATAGTAAGTGAATAAAATATGAGTCTGTGTGTGCGTGGATGAAAACCTGGAATTAAAGAGGAGCAGTTCCCGGGGAGCTCCGAATCTACAGCAGTGGGGAACCGGGAGATAAAAAGTATAACTTTCCTTTCTCTCCACCCTGGCCCCATTTAAATGATTTTGTTAAAGTAAAAAATACCTTTAACATGTCCATTTTCAATGCTTTTAGGAATATCACTTTACTTTTGATGGCATCTTCAATTTTAAGAGTGGACAGGTAAGAATTGTAATAGTAATTGATAATAGGTTAAACTTTTATGGATTTATAATAACAGTGGTTTTATTATGAATACGTTAGGTATCACACAAGCATCATATGAATGCATTGTTGTGCCCAACCATGGGCCTAATGATCTGAACTAATAGCATCATAGATCCCTATGTTGCTGTTTATTCAGGCTCAAATAATCAAGCAGGCTGAGATTTGTGGCTGTTGTAGAGACACAAAAATATGTCAGCATTATGCTTTATAATTATACTTAGAATTTATACTGTAATATGTGTGATACTGGCCCTAAAGGGATACATCTACGAAGACCTTTATGGCATATTGACAGGATGTCATAAATGTCTGATAGGTGAAGGACTCCCACTTACCAGACATTTATAGCTCGTACCATGGCTGCACACAACAGAGAGTTGGCCACACATCTGCTGCCCTCTCTGTTGGTTTTTGTGGGAGTTCCAAGTACAGCCAAGTAAGTATGCTCAGTTATACTCTGAACTTCCATTATAATTAACAGAGAGAGCCACAGATTCGAGGACACCTATCCGTTCTGTGCAGTTGCAGCACAGCAGAGGATGGGGGATGAAGGGCACTTACTCATAATATCCTATTGATCTGTCATAAATCCATTCCTCCCAAATGTCCTTATTTTAACTTCTGTCCCTCTTTGCCTTTTCACCCTTTTTCACATAGGAAATAGGCTTGCATTAATAAACTTACTGTATTGGGCCAAAAAATATCTGTCTGGCTTCTAACTGTATATGAAAATAAAACTAAAGCAGTGTTTCATAGAGTTGGGAATTGTAGAACTTAAAAATGTCTGCATTCCAATGACATTCATGATAATATTTTGATAAAAACTTATAGGATATGTTCACACGGTGTCCGTGCGATCCGTACTTTGGGGCGTAATTGCGCTGCAAGTCCCCCCGAAGTACGGACTGCATTGAGAGCTATGATTACAGTTGATTTTCTCCCACGCGTGCTGCGCGCCAGGAGATAGAAGTGACATGTACTCACTTTTGTTGCCAGCGGTTTAGACATTGATGACTAAGTGCTGAGTTATTTTGAGGGCACACCAAATTTACACTATTACACAAACTGTACACTGACTACTTTACATTGTATCAAAGTGTCATATCTTCAGTGTTGTCCCATGAAAAGATACATTTTTTTTTTTACAAAAATATGAGGGGTGGACTCACTGTTGTGAGATACTGTATGCATTCATAATGGATTGTTGTACATGGTAAACTTTAAATGTCCCTCTTTGACTATCTAAAAATTTGGATGGTATGTAAATGTCTGACATGGGCATTTCTCTTTAAGCTATGTTTTGTGTATTTGTTTTTTAAAGCAAGCATTTTACAGTGAGTGCTTTCCTCCACAGCTTTATACTATACATGAAAAGATAATCCTTCTATCCAGAACAGTCTGCTGTATTTGTTTATTTGGATATCAGAGCTTAGGCTTTATAAGCAGTGTTGTCATTAGGTACAGTGGTGTGAAAAGTATTTGCCCCCTTCCTGATTTCTTAATCTTTTAGATGTTTGTTGTACTTAAATGTTTCAGATCACCAAACAATTTCAAATATTAGAAAACATAACACAAGTAAACACATAGGGCGACATGTCCCAATACGAATGCGCCATAGTTTTGGTGTATTTTTTCCACCCAAAAAACTTTTGAAATATTCTTGATTTAACTGAACTGTAATATACCAAAACTAGGCCCATTCTATGCCAGGCATGACACATTGTAATGCGCCTGAAAAGGCACATTAAATATAGTATCAATTTCAAAGAGAAAATTCTTCGTGTGTTGATAAACAATCCACTCAGAAGAAAAAGAAAAGAAACAACAGTGCAATGTGTGTTACTTAGTATCGCTTAAAGAAAAGGATGTTTTAGGTTTGCCCACCTATTGGAGCTGTACAATCAATGGTACAGCTCATATGAAAGTTCTGAATGAAGTAAGGAGCAGCTTTTGTGGTCTCTCTGGACTCCAGTGAGTAATGCAGGAAAAAGAATCGCTTTATGAGAGCGCTACCACTTAAAACAAGGCGCATTGCATTACGGAGGCGCATAACGTATCATTACTAGTGTATGCAATACGCCTCGCTAGGCGCATTGCGTCATGGAGGCACACAGCGTATCATTGCTACTATATTTGCAGGAAAAAGAATTGCTGAATAGCGAATTGGATGGAAGACTTTATGAGTGCACTACCACTTAAAACTAGTAAACCAGACACTGGATAATATATCTCAATAGTTGGTAAATTTATTTTAGAAAAAAGTATAAAAGCATACAATGTGTTTCACGGAGAAAACTTGCTCTGCTTCTTCAGGTACATGCTTCATCACAGTGTTCTTTGTGAAACGTGTTGTATGTTTTTATACTTTTATCTATAATAAACTGACCAACTATTGAGATATATTATCCAGTGTCTGGCTTACTAGTTTTAAGTGGTAGCGCTCTCACAAAGTCTTCCATCCAATTCGCTATTCAGCAATTCTTTTTCCTGCAAATATAGTAGCAATGATACGCTGTGTGCCTCCATGACGCAATGCGCCTAGCGAGGCGTATTGCATACACTAGTAATGATACGTTATGCGCCTCCGTAATGCAATGCGCCTTTATAGGCGCATTAAATACCCTAGCAGTGATACACTCTGCACCTCAATCGTGCACTGCGCCTTTTTAGGCACAGTGGGGCAGATTTATCAATAGTGTCTTACTCTTAGACAGTGTAAAGTTAGACTAGACAGTCTTACAATGCACCATCGTAGTGTTGATAAATCTGGTGCATGTTAGAACTATCTAGTCTAAGTTTTTATCATCTTTACGTTGGCTTACTTTTATGCCAGAATTTGGTCGCAGATTCTGTCGCATTTTTGGTCGTATTTAAGCCACGCCCCTTTCCGCGAAGCCACACATCTGAAACTGTCTAAAACACATGGTAAATGTGGCGAAAAGCTTGTTTTTGGGGCAAATTGAGCCAGAATTCTGGCGCATCTGCCTTGATAAATTTGCCCCATTAAGTGTACTACTGTATGCAAGGTATACCAGACACCAGATGTTTGAAAGGATCGTACTTTCAGGAGCCTAAAAACTACCACGGTGATGTCAATTTTAAATGAAGGTTTTTATTATTAACAAAAAAAGTAAACAAAACCTACAGCGCTCCATGTGAAAAAGTAATTGCCCCCTAAACATATTAACTGGTTGGTCTACACTTAGCAGCAGCAACAACTGCTATCAACCATTTGCAATAACTGCCATTGTGTCTTTTACAACACTTTTGAGGAATTTTGGTCCACTCAGCTTTGCAGAATTGTTGTATTTCATCCACATTGGAGGATTATCGAGGATGAACCGCTTTTTTTTTTAAGGTCATGCCACAGCATCTCAACCGGATTAAAGCCAGGACTTTGACAATGCAATTCCAAAGTCTTACTTTTGTTTTTTTTAAGCCATTAAGAGGTGGACTTGCTGGTGTGTTTTGGATCATTGTCCTGCTGTATAACTCAGGTGCGCTTCTGCTTGAGGTCATGAACAGATAGCCTGACATTCTCTCTCAGGATTTGTTGGTAGACCGCAGATTTCATGGCACCATTTATCACAGCAGGTCTTCCAAGTCCTGAAGCAGCAAAACATCCCAGACCAACACACTACCACCCCCATGTTTTACTGTTGGTATGATGTTCCTTTTCTGAAATGCTGTGTTCCTTCTACTCCAGATGTAATGGGACTTACAAATTCCAAAAAGTTCAACTTTTGTCTCATCAGTCCACAGAATCTTCTCCAAAAAGTCTTGAGTATCAACACAATGTTTTCTGGCAAAACTGAGAAGAGACTTTATGTTCTTTTTGGTCAGTTTTGGTGTTCGTCTTGGAGCTCTGCCATGCAGGCCATTTTTGAATAGTCTCTATCTTATGGAGGAGTCATAAACACTGACCTTAACTGAGGCAAGTGAGGCCTGCAGTTCTTTGGATGTTCCTGTGGGGTGTTTTGTGACCTCTTGGATGAGTCATCGTGGTGCTCTTGTGGTAATTTTGGGCTGATGACCACTCCTGGGAAGGTTAATCACAGTTCCATGTTTTCTCTATTTGCGGAGAATGGATCTCACTGTGGTTCTCTTTAGTCCTAAAGCTTTAGAAATGGCTTTATAACCTGTTCCAGACTGACAGATCTCACTTTGTTTCTCATTTGTTCCTGAATTTCTTTGGATCTCCCCATGATGTCTAGAGTCTGAGGTTTTTCTGGTCTACTTCACTTTGTTAGGCAGGTCCTATTTGAGTGCTTCCTTGCTTGAGAACTGGTATGACAGTAATCAGACTTGGGTGAGGCTAGGGAAATTGTACTCAGCTTCCCAAAGATGTGAGAAAACACAGATAATTTATGTTTTAAAGGGGAGGGTTGAATTACCTTTTTAACACAGAGCCCTGTAGGTTTTGTTTACTTTTTCCCTTAATAATGACCTTCATTTAAAAACTTTTGTGTTTACTTGTGTTATGTTTGGCTAATATTTAAATTTGTTTGGTGATCTGAAATATTTAAGTGTGACAAACATCCAAAAGATTAAGAAATCAGGAAGGGAGCTAATACTTTTTCACACCACTGTATTATTAGGTACTCTAGGTTTGACCAGTTTTACAGTGTTATAATAATAGATTACATTTAATGCTTTAGTATATTTTTTCATTTAAAACAGATAACATTTCTATATCATAGCAACCAATGTCTGATTTAGAATCCTCAAAGCAGGGTTTAGGGGGAGGGTTCATAAATCAGCTAAACTAAAAGTTTATTTTCTAGGAGCAGATGACCTTTAACATTTAAAGGGGTTTTCTCGCTACAAAGATCATGTCTCAGATTATGGGGACAGTAAGAATAAGCACTTTTGTAATTGGTTTGCATTACCTCTGTCACTTGGTTTAGCAGATATGAGCTTTTCTGTAAATCTGTGTTCTATTTCTGCTGTTGCTGATCGGCCACGTCCTGGACGTTGCCCGCCCCCTAGGCACGCCCGGTGCGCTGGGATTGGCTGGCTGACATTTCATTCAGCCTATTGGGATACGCCCCCAGACAGGAAACGCCCGGACACGCCCCCTGCGCTGTGATTGGCTACCTGCTAAATCTGTGTTTACTCCCCTCTGAGCTGTTAAAATTGATAGTGAAACCAAGGGCTGCAGCCTCAAGACTCCTCTCTCAGCTCTAGGGTGAATGATCGGGGCAATTACTGGCTGTTTAAGTCACAGATCCCCTCATATAACACAGTGTTACATCCTCTGTTCTCATCATATAACACATATAACACATTTCTGCCTGATAACAGGGGGAGGGGCAGTGTGCATCAGTCATACATTCTCCTGCCTGAAACAGAGGGGGGCTGGGAGGGGCAGTGTGCATATCTCAGATGTCTCATCAGTTCAGGCTGTGTGTATAACTGCATATACCACAGCAGGGAGCTTGTGGAGCCTGAAGGCTGCAGACATAAGCATGCAGGAGGCTACAGAGCTGTTATATCCAGACAAACTTCTGCATCCCCTGCTTTAAACAAAATGATGATGTCACAGGTCTTCAGAGAGTGGAGAGACGCCTCCTGGGAAGAGAGAGACGCCTGCTGAGAGAAGAACTCGCCCCTGGATTTCAAACTCAATATCATAGAATCAGCTAAAGAGCACGAACAGTTCAAACGATACAACCCCTTTAAGTCTATGTCAAACTAAGTTTATTTTAAGCTTGCCAACCTAAACTTGAAAATATAACGGCCTTGAATTAGAAGTTGTGTATCATTATATGTCTTTAGCTGCTACGCCGACTATGGGCGACATGTCAGAAAGAAGGCGCCACCACGCCAGTTATAAGGTGCATTACATGAGTGTTTAGTGCGCCAAAATGAATGAACTTGTCAAAAATCTGGCATCTGGTATACCCTACATAGTGTATTTGATGCTCCTACTTTATGTGTTGTGCCTGGTGTATAATGTGCATAGTTTTGGTGTATTACAGTTCATTTATATAGAGAATAGGCCATCAAAAGTTTTTTGCCATAAAATAGACTCAAAAAAATGGCGCAGCCCTAATGGGACATGTTGCCCTATATGTCTTTAGGTTAACATACTAATTTTCTAATATTATACATTTATTCATTTTGAAGGACAAGTTCTTTTTTGAAGTCATTCAGTCTATGTTAAACACAGTTACTTCAGGATACAACACCTCTATTCTGCTACATGGGTATCACAGCCATGATACGGACTTCATACATGGAAATGATAAGAATAAGTTTGGATTCATATATCAGGTATTTATTATCCCCATCATATGCCATCTACATCATTCTTTGTTTACTCCATTTCCTAATTTCTCTTTGTTTTGTGTATTTAGCTATAATACATAATTACGCCCCGCAAATAAGCCGTGTGAACATAGCCTTAGGCTCTATATCTCACCGCCCACTACAGCTTTGAACGTAAGACTCCCATCTTTTTATAGACCATCATCTTGGCTATCTCATAACTTTGACCTGCAACTATTTAGCATATGCTTAGTTCTACAGATTCTTGTCATGTAACTGCATTGTTCCTCCTGGTGGTGGAACACTCTTTTTCTTTTTGAATACTACAAATTTCAACCTGTTCTCACATTCCTTAATAGCCCAGTGTGTTATTCGGTTGACTCCAAAGCGAAAGGTCACTGGTTCAAATTGAAGAGCAACCACGAAGAAGATTTCTCAAGAAAAGAGAAACTGCATCATCCAGCTCATCGATAGTGGTCTCTTGGCCAAGAAAATTACCAAACTGCATTACAGGATAAGCTGACTAGACATCCTGCTTTTGGCCACAGTGTCCTGCGGCCCTGGCAATGCCCCAGCGGGACATAAGGGCTTTCAGCGGGACATTGCCAGTTCATAGCCGGCTTACGGTCCACTGCTGTGGGCCCAGTGGGCCTCCTCTGGAAGTACTCTGTTGAGTACTCTGGAAGGTCGCAAGCAGGCTTGAGACCTTCTGGAGTATCCAACACTGGCGGTAGGAATGTCATCACATTGCCTGCGCATCGTGATGACGTCATAATGCCGGTGCAGGAAGAAGAGACAGAGCTACGTCAGGGCAGCAGGGAAGAGAGGTGAATACTATTTTTATTTTTATCACTGACCTGTACAGCTGCCTCCATAGACTATGGGGGACCTCTGCCTGCCTACACTGACTATGGGGGACCTATACTTGTCGACAGAATAATATGGTGGACATATACATGCCTAAAGAAGAGTCGGGGGGGAGATAACGGCCTACAGACTATGGGGGACATTTACCTGCTCACAGACTATGGGGGGTATATACTTGCTTACAGAATATGGGGGGACATATACCTGCTTACAGAATATGCGGGGCATATCCCTGCCTACACACTGGGGGACATATACCTGCCTACAGACTGTACCTATATACTACTGGGGGGACATATATACCTATCTACCTTATTGGGGCCTATATAGAAACGATGGGAGATTCCCCAACCCCAACAGCAGGCATCCATTTTTCGTACCATAGGAAAGCAAGTCACCAAGCTTATCTATATAGATACTCATTATGGGTATATAACCCCCCCAGTAGGTAGGTATAAGGGTGATGGAGAAATGAAGATTCTAAAATATTTGTATGGTAAATTCTGCAGGAATGAGTCATGGCTTGGAGAAGATGCCATGATGCTGTGGGCCGGATGGAGAAGAATAAGGAAAGTGATCGACTCTGATCAGAAAATACATCACCTGTAAGTCCATAAATGTAACTGCACTGTCATCAGTTATATGGAGAGCCTGTGTACACTGGTAGCTACCACAATATGGTCACTGTGTGGGGGTGATATATTTTCTGAAGAGCCTGTGTACACGGGTATCTACCACTATATGGTCACTGTATGGTGAGAGAATAGAGTCTGTGTACACTGGCATCTACCATTATATGGTCACTGTATGGTGATAGTATAGAGTCTGTGTACACTGGTATCTACCATTATACGGTCACTGTATGGTGATAGTATAGAGTTTGTGTACACTGGTATCTACCACTATATGGTCTCTGTATGGTACAATTATTGGTTGTAGTGTAATGGTTTAGGTTCAGGCACAGTTTGGCAGGTTGAGATGTGTGCGCCGGCGATAGAAGAGTGCAGGAAGGTAAGTACCGAGCCGGAGCACAAGTGCACACATAGGCCAACACGCAGGTCTCAGTGCCACTCTTCCCCTGCAGAGTGTCAGAAGAGGGGACACAAGTGTGCCTGTGGCCCGCCGTGTGGGCCGTGGTGCTGCTCCTAACACTTTCCACCTATATTTGCTTGACAAATGGAAGGGAAAAACAAACAGGTAGGAGGATTGAGTTCATTGATGTCGTGTCCCCTTGCTGCTTGGTAATGTTTCCTTGACATCATCAAGAGCGCATACACACACAGGAAAAAACGAGGTGACGTAGAAGATGCTAGTTTTGTGTTTAATGCCCAGGTAATTCTAAATATGCATGCCTCTTTTTTCAAAACAAACAACGAACAAAGCAGCTAAGACTCCTGAGATGAGACCACCCTTTTAAGTGATATTAAAGGTATAATTTTTTTAATGTAATAAAAATTTATAAAAACTATAAACATTTGATATCACCAGAATCATACTGACCTACAATCTAAAGATTTAATGTAATTTATACCGGACATGAACTCTATAAAACCCTTCCGCATTCCCCCACATACTGTATTTTTTTTTTATCATATTGCAGCCCACAAAGAATATTTTTCCTTTTCCTTCTACATAATATAGTATGGTAAAAGGTAAACAATAAAAAAGTACAACTTGTCCTGCAAAAAAAACAAGCCTTCATATAGCTATTTAGATTAAAAAATAAAACCATATGGGTGCGTTCACATGGCAAGGGACAAATACTGGTTGGTTTATCCGACCATTATTTGTCCTGTTGTGCGTCCGTCCCCACGACTGCGCGGGGGTTGGGGCCGCTTTTCTCCTCCTTCACATTGACTTGCACAGATTCTGTCTGAAAACCGGACGGAAGAATGTGCAAGTACAATGTTTTGCGGGCGGAAAAACCGCCATGCTAAAAACCCGTGCAGTGGGACTGCTACACGGGTTTTCCATAGGAGCCCGTTGTGCTAGTTTGCGGCCGGTTTTTCAGACGGTCTGCAAAACTACAAACCGTCTGAAAAACCAGCCGAAATCCCGTGTCGTGGGGACATGCCCTATGGGTCTTGGAAAATGGGGAGTTAAAAACAAACATGTAAACAGAAATCCCATCGGAGGGACGGAGCTAGTGTAAAGCTACATCCTTTGGCTATACAGGTTGGACAAATAACAGATAATAAGCACAATTTGTAACATATATTTTGCTCGTGCTGCTGTTCTCATTTATTTTCAGTTCACTTTTTTCTCTATAGATTATAAAAAAATTGCTAGATAAAAACTAGAAATTCACATTACTTTCTATATACATATATTCTAATTTTGGTTTGTGTTCTTTAAAACATCCTAGAGGCTCATTAACACATGAATGACAGTCTGATTAACCATTTCTATTTTGTATCAATGTGTTAATGAGCAGAGCTATAGGGGGAATAAACCATTCACTCACAACCCACTCACACCATTATACACACTAGGTACTAAATGGAAACACATACTAAGGTTTTAAAGGTCATCAGCAGCATGTTGACAGTTTCCAGGTAGCTCAGCATTAAAAAAAAACCTGAAATAATCAAAATATTAATGAATAAATATCACAATGATGCTTGATCATGTGGGCAACGTTGATGGTGGATGTAATCAGGTAAAGGCACAGTGATGTACTTAAAAGATTACATATGTTTTTTTTATCAGGTTCTGGAACAGGTATTTCAGGGAGTTCAATCATTCAGAAATGAGGAGTGTCTGATTACAGCAGCATTCATGCAGGTAATAATGGTGTGGTAACCATACATTCATATACAGCAAGATTATATAACTATTAGCCATCAACCGATTCATTACAAGCGCGCACCAGTTATTTCTGTATTAAAATATGTTCCTAATGATTGCACTTAAATTGTTATGTCATAAGCTGGCAACAGATAAGTAGCACCTCAAGTAAAATCTGATCTGTTTTTATCCACTTAATATTGATCCCCCTAAAACAGACTTGATGCTAGAGTGAACAGTCTGCAGCTCTATTCTTAAATGGATTATCCCTATTGAATGTTTCCACTCTTCACAGCCTCTTCAGGCTTACACTTCATGCACAGGCTGTGGGCAGGTCTACAACAGTGACTTACATTTCAGCTCTGCTAGCTTCTATTCCAAGCTGAGCTTGTTACAGGGACATTACTGATGTAGGGATAGGTAAAAACAATTACACTGTCAGAACAGGATGAGAAGGGAAAAACATGAGAGGAAGCTTCTAGTGAGAGAGACAAACTTACATGCTCCCCAGACACACTGTTAGCTGCTGAGTGAGTCTTTGATGTAACTACAAATAAATGTGCTCTGTAGACCTGACAGGATGTGTGAGGAAAATTCACTCAAAAAATGACTTCATCTCCCATTTCGTATCTAGTCAGATCTCACAGATGGCCCCCAGCCCCCAGGAAAGCTCAATTTACACGTTAATCAGCACAGCCAAGACCCATTGTAAATGCTCTTCTATAGGAAGTTAGAGATGTGGACACCTCAAAAGAAACCTCATTTCAATTAATTAGCACTGAAGACACCTGTGAGCTCTCCAACCCCAAGAACAAAGACTTGAATGGAACCAACCCAGCCACCACGGCTCTGATATTTCATATAGATTTATAGGCGATCCGGTCATAACTGGTCTATGGCGATTTCATATCTTAAAATATGGAACTCCCCGCATACATAGCCACCACTCCCATGTTTGCACGAGGCAGGGGGACTGAGAAATCCAGAACTGGACTTAGGGAGTCCATAGGATAGGGGTGTCTGATATCCGGGTGTAGTGTAAGTCCAGACGGTTCTGATGATTACACCGGCTCGGTTCTGTGCCAATGCCCTGCTGCGGTATGGTCTATTTTTGTGTTTCTGTCAGAAACTGCATGACCAGAGTGGGAGGAGTTCATAGACCGTCCTAGGAGTGTGTGGGGGCGTGTAGGGGGCTGCCATGTGGGCTGTCCCCTCACAGATATAAGCAGGGGCCCGGGTGGGCTCAACCGTTGATCCAGGAGGTAGGGTACCTAAGAGCATTTCCAGGAGCATCCACACACAGAAGCCAGGCCACATAAGCCCCCCCATGTGGGCCAAGTACCAAGCCATCCACAGGTAACTGGACACATTTTACTGCCTTTATCTTTAACCCATACTTGTACTTGTACCTCCGACTCTTGTCTGTATATTATTATCCTTTTGTATATATTTGTCTAGTGTGCACTCCAAGGCTAATTAAATCTATAAACTTTAATCTGAGTTAGTCTGTCTTGATCATCGGCCTCACACGCCTAGCACTCGGTCTATAACATATAGCTACCCCAAGGCTGGTTTCGGGCCTTGTTATAAGTCGGTAACGGACCGGTCTTATAACTAAACTAGAAACTGGTGGCAGCCATTCAGGATTCTGGAGGAGTAGGGTGTTCTCTCGTCCTCCCTGGTTCTCCCTGTGCCCGTGTGGACAGGGTTTAACAGTGGAACAGTATTTGGCTGACCTTGTGCACCCCAAGGGGGCAGTGCAACGTCACAATGCACCCCAAGTCAGGCCGTCGACAGTCGAGTGGGCCGGCGGGGCGGGCTTTTTCCTGACAGGATGGTACCAGGCTGCTCCCAGGTCAGTAACTCTAAGGCTCTGTCTACACTGCACAGAAAAATGTCTGTTTTTTCAGCGTTTTTCTAAAAACGCTGGAAAAACTACTGAAAACATCTCCCATAGACTTTTAATCTAAAAACATCCTGCTGTCTATACTGAGTTTCTTTTTTCTGCTTGTTTTTTTTTACTGGTCGTCTTTTGCAACATGATCTAAAAAAAACGCCAGAGCTGGGCAGAAAATTTACTACAGGAGTCTATGTAAAGCGCTGGACATCTTTTGCCGCGTTTTTGCTGAGTTTTTTGCCGCGATTTTTCAATGAAAACCCGCCCAGGAGACCCAAGTCCCACCTATAGTGGGTGTTAATAAGGCTATGTCTACACTGCATTGGACAAAAAACGGCCTGAAAGCGGGTGTTTTTTCTCTGATGCAGGACCGTGGCTTTTGTCAAACTTTGTGCAAAAACCGTGGTCACTTCTCGTTTTCCTGACATCGTCCATACAATAGTATTGTATGGGAAGACGCCAAGAAAACGAGAAGCGCTGGCGTATTATACAACATATTGTATAATACGCCGCTGCCGAAAGACGGGCAGAGAAAAGACAAGCCGTGTAGACAGCAGCTTGTCTTTCCTATTGCCGCCTATGGGGCCGCAAGAACAATCGTATCTTCATCGCTTTTAAAAAACAAAAATATACGATCGTTTTCCTGTGCAGTGTAGACACAACCTAAAGGTTATACCTTATCAAATCTGCATACAGTGTCTGATGTGTCCTTTTTTGTACCGTTCATAATAAAATGATCATGCTTTGGTCGCTAACGATGTTTGTGCAATTCCTATTTTTTTCGCAAAAAATATGTTTTTTTTTATGGATTTTGGCGCCAGAATCCGTTTTTTTTTACGGATTTTGGTGCTAAAATCCTATTCCTAACATATTTTGGTGCTAGTATAGTTATCTCACTTCTGACGCTAAAAATGCGTTTTTTTTTACAGATTTTGGCGCCAGTATCGATTTTTTTCTCGATTTTGGCGCTAAAATCCTTTTCTTAACATATTTTGACACTAATAAAGTTATCTCGCTTCTGATGCTAAAAATATGCTTTTTTACGGATTTTGGCGCTAAAATCCTTTTCTTAACATATTTTGGCGCTAATATAGTTATCTTGCTTCTGATGCCAAAAATACATTTTTTTTAACCGATTTTGGAGCAAGAATCCTTTTTTTAACGGATTTTGGCTCTAAAATACTTTTCTTTACAGATTTTGCCGCTAATAAAATTATCTCGCTTCTGACGCTGAAAATACTTTTTTTTTACAGATTTTGGTGCAAGCATCTGTTTTTTGACGGATTTTGGCACCAAAATACTTTTCTTTACAGATTTCGCTGCTAATAAAGTTCTCACTTCTGAAGCTAAAAATACTTTTTTTTTACGGATTTTGGCGCCAAAATATGTTAAGAAAAGTATTTTAGCACCAAAATCCATAAAGCAACGGATTCTTGAGCCAAAATCTGTAAAAAGGCATATTTTCGGCATCAGAAGCAAGATAACTTTGTTAGCGCCAAAATATGTTAAGAAAAGGCTTTTAGCGCCAAAATCCGCAAAAAAATGGATTCTGGTGCCAAAATCCGTAAAAAAAACCCTTATATTTAGCGTCAGAAGCGAGATAACTTTATTAGCACCAAAATCCGCAAAAATGCGGACTTTAGCACCAAAGTTCATAAAAAAATGGACTTTAGGGCCAAAATCCCTAAAAAAACGGATTCTGGCGCCAAAATCCATAAAAAAACGTATTTTTAGTGTCAGAAGTGAGATAACTTTATTATCGCCAAAATCGGCAAAAATGCGTCTTTTAGCACCAAAATCCGTAAAAAATGGACTTTAGGGCCAAAATCCGTGAAAAAAAGTATTTTTGGTGACAAACACGAGAACTTTATTAGCGGCAAAATCCGTAAAAATGCAGATCTTAGCACCAAAATCCACTAAAAAATTGACTTTAGGGCCAAAATCCGTTAAAAAAACCCTTATTTTTGGCGACAAACGCGAGATAACTTTATTAGCGCCAAAATCCGTAAAACAACTACAAGATTACATATAAATGCAGTAATGTGCTTTATATGCCCTTTTGTAGGGCAGAGTTACATCCAATGGCTTAATTTATGCATATATTAAAAAACAGGCTTGAAGACAAGCAAAAAACGGGCCAAAAAACACAAATCGTGGCAAAAAATGGCTGTTTTTTCAGCTGCTTTTGACAGGCAGTGGACAGAAAACTCAGTTTTATGAACATTTTTATTAATTTGTTTTCAGGTTGTTTTTTGTCCTCTGCAGTGTAGACATAGCCTAAAGGGTTTATGTTTTTCTCATTAGAAAGATAAGAGATCAGGGATTGAGAAGCAAACTCTGTCCTGCTAATTAGACACAGCAGAGAGTGACACCTACAGCCTGGCCACTGCTACAGCAAACATAGGTGGTCAGTAACCTATGGAAGCTTGTGTAGACATGCAGGAAATAAGCAGTGTTCTAACTCTGAAATGAAGCAAAATTGGGATAGCAATGTATTTAGTACTAATCTTTATCAACCTTTGCCTTTGGGAGTACCCAGACTACCTGAACCCTGACTTTTATCATTTGTAGTATGTATGTAACAGCCAAAGTTTTGTAATTAAAGTCTATAGCTGGGAAATTTGGATTTTTGAGGTTTGATAAGATTTGTTATGCTGTTAGAAGGGGATGAGAAAATAATATGGTTGTTCCGCAGATCATATTGAATGGTTTTGCCTTCCAAAGAGGAGCCTTGGCCAATTGTGACATGGCTGGTTTATTTATTACTTGGTTTCCCTTTGAAATAACAGTTCTAAAAGTTCGGCATTGTTTTCTTAAAGGGGTTTTGCCACCATGTAATGTTGACGTGGGAACCTCCAAAATGGGTATTTAATCACTTTTCTAAATATATGTGATTAAAAAAAGTGAAAACTCTGAGAGCTACAGCATTTCTCAACCCCCCTTGGTTGCCACAAAGCTTCCCCTAGTCACGACCCAGGAGCTGAAAGGCCGCGCTTGCGTGAATCACTTCTTATCTGATGACAGGCAGAATGAATGGTCTTTTAAGGCACCGGGTCGCAATATGTTTTCTTTTGTATACAGAATAACTAGCTGTAGTGTTATTAGATCCCTGCTTTATCTGATGAAGAAGCTTTCAATCTGCTGTTTAGAATAGGTGTTCTCCTTTGTATACAGAATTCACAAGTTATAGTTTGATTATTGAGTGAACATGTCACAGAACCCCTTATGCAGGCTCTGGTGCTCATGCTTGTTGTGTGTCTGTGTGCTCTCTGGTCAGCTCCGTTGATTTGTTTACATTACATAACTGCTTAGCATATAAGGTTTCATCCTGACGAAGTGCCGGTATGAGCCTGTGCCTTGCTGAATTGAATCCACTGTGTACTGTTTATTAGTTCACTAAGTTTTGAGGCGCTCCCTTTGGATTCCTCACTCCCCCCCTCCCCTCGCTCGCCTCTCATCCCCTGCAGCTTCCTGACTCAGCGTGATTTGTTTACGTCTTGCTCTCATGCTGAACGGCGGTCAGTAATGGTCTGTGGAAAATTCCCTTTAACATCTCTATGTTGTGTGGCCCCCTGTTTTTCTTTCTGGAAAACTGTCAGTAGGGTGTTACTACTGTATTTGAGGGTGTGTCACTGCACAGTCTGACATTGTCCAGTCTGTGCTGACAGAGTCAATATGTGCAGGGACAAACCCATAGAAAACTGGATTGGTAATACCCAGCTGACAGATATTGTAATACTGTAACAACCAGAGGTGCAGTACTGGACCACCACAGGCGATGGTGTAAGCTACCCCAGGGAGCAGAGTCTAAGGGGGCGCTGGTTTTCACCAGAGCCCGCCGCCAGCCTGGCGGGATGGTCTTGCTGCAGCAGGCGACCTCCATGTTGCTACCCCTGGCACGACTTGCCTGCGGTGGCGGTACAGAATTGCGAGGGAGGCTTGAACTTGGGGACAGACAGGAAGGTCAGGGCAAAGTGACAAGGTTCATAGTTGAGGGACAGAGACAGTAGGACTGGTATACGGGAAGCAATGGAACGCACAGAAGAGCACTTTCACACATAGGCAAGGGGCACTATGGATTTGGATCTGACCCAACATGCAGGTTGCTGCGCCACTTAGTCAGACCCTAACAGAGGGGTAAGGCAGGAAGGTTAATGGTTTTGCCACCCACGACCCAAAGTGTGAGCTGTGGGAGCATTAATAACAAATACATTTTATGAGACAGTGACAGGCAGAGTTATTGAAAGAAAATATGTTTCTCCAAGAATACTCTTTAGGGAGTGGCTTTAGGGAGTACATGGACAGATATGTGTTACCGAAAGGCCTGGTTTCGGTGAAGGAAGCCAACAGTTTATCAGTAGTCAGTAGCACTAAGTTACTTACATGTGTGAGTATAGCTGCTCCAAATAGCCTAGTCCGGGCCGGTTTTTCCTAAGTGATGTGTGGGAGGCCACATTCCCACATACCCGGTGACACTGGGTGTGCAGGCCTATATTGGCTGCTGGTGGAATGCTAAAACCACAATGTGAGTAGCACATTTTACTGTATACTATAAATGGGTGCATGCCCTAGGATCTCCTGCATTGTGCTCGCCGGTAATAGTGTAGGTCCCATTTAATTTATTTAATTAGAACTCAGCCGAGTAGGTTTTGTTTTATATTGTTGCCTGAAGTAAAGGGGTTTTGCCACAAAGTAAATTTGAAGTGGGAAGTTTGGAAATGAAATAATAAACATTTTCATCATTCATATTATTAAAAATCTTCAGCCACCCTTTTTGGTTTTAGCTGCTCCTTTATTGATCCATTGTTTACAGCTCATCTCCAGGGGACACAACCAGAGCTTGAGAGCTCCTCAGTCCTGGTCGCAACAAGCCTCCAGAACATCACCTCTATTCTCAGCAAGCCAACTGAGTGTTTCAAACCCCGGGTGCTGTCAATCTACTCCCGTCCTTTGTAATCCTTAGTAATTAGTCAAATAGGGCAAATAAATAAAAAAGAAACCTCAGTGAGGTATGTGCATTGATAAAGAGAAAAAAAATCCACAGGTTTGGTTCCTGCAGGGGTTTGAAGCAATGACACTTGTGCTGTAAAGCAAAAATGTTACTTCTGAGCTACATTGTAGCTACTTACAGCTCTATTCATAAACAGACCTTTCTTTTTTTTTTTTGCGATTCAACGATGTTTATTACAATACATGGTCAATCCAAAAAGTACACAGATAGACAGTTCGTAGTGATCATTAATACAGCTCACCATCATAAACTGAACACAGAGATAAGATGCATAACATATGCTGTCAGTAAGAATGCAACAACTAGTCTTAAAAAAGAAAGGCAACAGAAGGTGCTTATTTAAAGTCTAATGTCCATGAAAGAGGCTGATAAAAGAGCATTGTAATGACAAATGAACATAGCCAAGTGCAAAATATTGAACACAATAAAATAAAGCAATCAGGGTGGCCTAATGGTAACATTACACATAATCCTTGTGGCGAAAAAAAATGCCAATTTGTGGCCTCTGCATTAAACGGACTTTATCGGACCCATCCGGTGAATTCCGGAATAAAGACCTAATGCTATGGAGTCCACACAAACAAAATCAACAAGACTTAACAAAGCACAACCTCACACTCTCAAGCATACACAAAGAAAGAGGAGGGGGGGGGTGGGGTAGGTGGGAAGGATACACAAAGAGGGGGAGGGGATGTGAGGGGAGTTGGAATAAACGCCTGATGAACAAGGTGTCACTGTCTCAGACTAATGTTCATTACAAGGGTTCTTGAGGGCTGAGGATTTTTAAACTTGAGCCAAGGGGGCCCATGTTCTCACCAGTACATTCTGGCTATGAATCTTCCGTAGTGGATAAGAGCCTTCCATATGGTAATCATAGGGAGACTCAATACACCAGTCCTCGAGAGAGCGCGGGTGGATCAACATGCGAATTTCCAATGACTTGGAATAAAACCGTTTCGCTATGCCTGCAATAAGTGGACGGAGGACTGGGATTATTCTATAAGTGGAGCCCCCTAAGTCCAAACATGTACAATAAGGTGCCGCTTCCGGGGTTCTCGGAATAACCACTAATACAACCCAGAGACTTCCTTGAGGAATCTTCATAATTTCGCTGTCGTCACTAAGTCATACCAGGCGAGAGCGACATTCCCACCATCTATAAGCATTCGGCTTCCTCTAGAAGAACCACAACGCCAGCAGGCCTCAGGAACCTGCGGGTACCATTTTGTCTGAGTAAACATGAGGAACCCTGTACCTAGGGGCTAAAAATTTTGAAACTCGTCTCCTGGGCCTTTCCGTCGCCACAGCAGCTATTATGAGAAAGCACTAAAACATTTATGCCACTTTGTGAGAGAGAACTGCTTTTCCCCAAGATACTCTCTCCCAGGCTGCAACAGTATGAGGGAAAAAAAAGACTCTAAACTGTGGTCACTAGCATAAAGTTCCTGATTTATTATGGAGATAGAATGTCGTGGAGGTGAATGCTGTAGACACATTTTGTTCAAAACTTGGTGAGGGGACCTCATTGTTGATCGAAGGCTTTGCCCAAGGTTGGATAAGAAATTCGCTATCCATTGGATATATTAGAAAAGCAGAAATAGGCTTGAGCAGTAGAGCGGCAATTGCGAGCAGCCCCTCCGGGAGTGGGAGTAAACTGACCCCCATGCCATCAACCTGAGTGAGGCGCAAAGGGAGCTAGCTTAGAACTCCCAAGGAAAGTGACGCGAGTGCCCATACCACAGGTTATAAAGGCGGGGTTGTTCCGAGAGTGTAAGAGGGGTCCGGAGCCTAATCAATTAAAATTTGTTCATGTTTTGTAGTGAGCAGCACGAAGCCAGTGAATGTTTTGGACTGTGAAGACAGAGATTACCATTTTTCCCTAGCGCAGGGGTCCAGACCCCAGTGATCGAGCCAAAGAGACAGGGGGGATATATCACAGTGCTATGCGCATGTCCAAACTTTTTATCATCCCGACACACCATATCCAGCAGCCGCGCGTATGCCGACGGCTAAAAAGTATTTCCAGCAGGCCGGTAGCCCGCAACCCACCCAGAGTCTATGTCTGGTCATTATCACAGTAACAGGGAGAGTCTTGGGGCGGGTAGAAGGCCAGACCAAAGGATAGAAAACTACGCGTCGTCTGCCACCGCGCACAGCAACAAAGAAAGAAGTTTCGGGATATGAACCAGGTTAACGGTCCAGTAACAAATAACAGTAAAACGGGGCAGAATTGCCATCTTCCAATATGTTGAAAGCACCCTGCCAAACCAATAACAAAATACTGCTTATGATCCACGAATCAAGGTCCTGAGAGATTTGTTTGAATGCAGACTTCCAATATTTAAGTAGGAAAGATTTGACATTGCAAAAGCTGGTATAATTATCCCAAATAGGACAGCTCCTTTAGATGGCCACTGGAATGGTATCGGACCTTTAATCAGGGTTTCTACAAAGCCAGGGAGGAGCGCAGGCCTAAACTTACAAAGCCTCAGACTTAGAGACCATTTATATTAAAGTTGGACCAAATGCCGAAAGCATGAAGTGGTGGACATAAGGGCGGGATGATGTGACCTGGGTCATTAAATACACCAGGAGCGTCATCTGCAAAGTGCCGAGCATTTATTTCGGCTCCATCCTTAATATTAATTCCTGTAATTTCTGGGAGGTGTTTACGTATAGCGAGAAGTAGGAATTTTTCCATACTAGAAATGTACAGAAGAGGAATAAGGGACAGCGCCCTCGTCGCGTCCCATTCTGAGAGATATTATTAAATGGTCCCCGATTAGGCGGTTTCTACTGTTGATTCTTATCATCCTAGCAGTGGGGGCATGATATCAAAAAGCCCAGTATTATTCGAAATAAAGATGCGGTCCCATCCACTATGTGCCCGAAGAGGTAGCGATCAGTATGCGTAGGAAATTCTCTGTCAAACAGCCTTTTCGTGCATCCAAGGGATAGGACCATACAGGTGCTCGAACAATTCTTTCCGCGACTGAAATTCGATGCAATGCATGGACTATATCCCGGTCCTTCAGTAGTGTTGTCCCGGGCTTCTCTGCCCGGCACAAAACCAAACTCTGGTCAGGGTGGACAAGATTCGGGAGCCACCGAGTTCATCTATTGCCAATGTATTAGCATAAATCTTAAGGTCTACGTTAATTAAAGAAATCGGACCTAATAACTGCTACAATGAGGTAATGGTCTCTTACCCTGATTTAGATATAGAGGGCGATATGGGCTAATGTCCGTCGATCTGGTTAACAGGATTATCCGAGGAGACATGATTAAAGCTCGCAGTAATAGGGGAGTTAACCTCCTCGCTGAAGGTCTTATGAAAAATTTATCCGAGAATCCATCAGGGCCTGGACTTTTCCCACTGGGAAGACTATAATCACGGACGAGATTTCCGGGCGGTGAGCAGGGGATTCTAAAGTTGGAAAAGTCAATTTGAGGGGCGGAGCTGGAGGGAAAGCAGGGAAGCTCGTCCTTGCCGGCAGGGGGCCGGGTGTGGGAGATTATAATAAATCTGTGTAGAAAGCGTGAAAGGTTTTACTGATCTCCTCCGTGGTATGGGCTACGGATGCCACTTGGAGTTCTGATTTGAGTATATGTGACTTAGCCATCAGGTATCCTCATAAGCCCTTCCGCCAACATCCCCGCTTTCTTTGTATTGCTATATATCATAGAGCCTGCTACGGCCAACCCTTAGATATTCAGAGACGCAGGGAGGCTTCCAACAGCCGCCGTGCCTCTACTTGCGCAGCCAAGAGTAATTCTCTCCTCAAGCAGTGTAATCCGCTGCTTAGGGCCCGCTTTATGCTGGAGTTCTAGTGCAAGATGACCTTGGACAAAGCCGATCTTCATGGGTTAGAGGCCGCTTTGTCCTTCTTCAACCTCAGAGCCGTGCCTGATCAGTACCACCCCGCACAAGCATATTGATAGCTTCCCATTGAATGGTCGGGGGAGATGCATCATTCTACATTGACCTGAACAAAAATGTTTTTAATAGTTTTGGGATCTACACTCAGCTCAGCTCACAGAGGGTATCCAATAATAGCGATTCGTTCAGAGTCGACATGACCAGCGCAGGTCTCGAGGGAAGAGGCAGCGTTAGCGAGCAATAGACTGGGGCAATGAATCAGATAGAACAATGCTCCCCACTGATGTAAGCAGAGACCCAAAGGAGAGCACTAAGAGAGACTAATATATCTAGTCCAAACACGGCTGTAAGCGTTGTGGGGATGGGAGTAAAAAGCTGAAATTCCCTAATACTAGGGTGTTGTAGCCCGCCAGACAATCACATAGTTGCAGTGAAGCATAGGGCTTTTTTTAATTCGCTTTGATAGTCGAATAATACAAGGAGGCCTTGCCTGAGGAATTGTCCAGGCCAGGGTGCTAGAGTGGCGTCAGTTCTCCACACTCAGGACAATTGGCCTGTACCCAACTGAATCAACCACTGCCACTAAACTCGTGGAAGAAGCCGGCCTGACCTGATTAGAGGGCATAGAACATTAACGACAGTAAAGATGTTCCCCCTACTATTAAGGATTAATAATAATGTTAGCGAGCATTGAACATCCTCCAGCAGCCCTGGACCTGGTGCGCTAATGACTATATGGATCGCTACCCTCGCTTACTTTCCCCTGGATCTGGATTTCCCCTGCAGTTCGCAGAGTAACCACTCGGTGTAATACTTGTTTTGGCCCGGATATTGGATCGCATGGTCCCCTCTTAAAAGAGGTTTCTTGAAGCATATTAATTTTTGTTTTTTGCTTATTGAAAGTGGTCAAGGATCTGTGACCTCTTACTCGGAAATGTTGAGGCCCAGTGCATTAAAAGGACGCGAAAGATAAGATCAGCCATAGTATCCCAACGTGGAAAAGGCAAGTATGGGGAGGGGGGAGGGTGGGAAAAGAAGTGGGACAGTGAAGGAAAGAGGATCTTACACACTTACAAACTGATATCACAAACACCTACCCACAACAACCAGTGAAGTCAGCAAATGGGGATAGGGGAGCCATGGCAGCTGGAACTAGCAGTGGGACTTTTAATGAAGTTCGAGATATCCCCCTAGGGCCTGGAACCAAGAGGCCTGTAATCGGGATTTATAACCTTACTGGAGGGTAGATGGAGATTAATGAGGGCAAAGTGAGCGAGACAAAACACATAACACATTCGAGCTCCACATCAAAAATGCAATAGACAGATAAAGTAAGTGGCTGGCTCACCTGAAGACTAAAAGGATAATGTGGCAACTTAACTAGGGGAGTCCTACAATTAAAGAAATTAAGAAAGGGGGCCCCATCGGCTAATGCAAGAATAAATAAAAAGAAAAAAAGAAAAACAGCAATAATCAGCGGTCCATTGCTTAGGTTTACCTAAAATGAAGCCATAACAAGGCACAGTCGCCTCAGAGCTGAGTTCAAAGGATACTCTCAGTGAGTCTTCAGGGTGGATTGGAGAGGCAGTAGGAGAAACAGTACGTGGCGTCGACTCGTCTATCTCTCCGAGAGGAAGGCTTTGGAGATCTGGGCGGTTATCCCGAGATGGAGGCCTGTTGTTGTAGGAAGTCCAGGGGAGGTCCAGGGGGGGAAGAACGATGTCCTTGAATGCGCAAGTCCTTGAATTACTGAAGGAATGTCGTCAGGAGAGCGGATGGCGAACGATTTTTCTTTTCCTCGTATGAATAGGGCAAAGGGGAAAGCCCCAGCGATAGGGAAATGTCACCTCTTGAAAGGACGCCAAGAGTGGTTTTAGGTGCAGCTCCTTTGGCCAGGGTATAGTTTAGAGAGATCCTGGAGGAGCACGTATAGGGAATGTCTCTTAATAGAACTTACTGCCTCTGACCGCGCACAGGTAGAGAATGTCATCCTTCCTCTGATAAGAAATGCGAACCCGGCAAGATACACTTTGGCTTCTTGGGATCCATCACCGTAGGACCGAAGCGCTCTATGATGCCCTGGTCTATCTCGTAGGAGCCAGATGGAGCTCTTTAAGCAATCATTGAACATGGTTATGAGAGCTGGGTAGAGTCTCGTTGGCGGTAACTTGACTCGGGGAGGCCAACTAATTCTAATATTATTTGCCCTACTCCGATTTCTCGAGTCGTCGATTTGTTGTTGTAATGACAAAGATTTGAGAGGACTGCTCTGGGACCAGAGGATGTAGCCCATGGACAGACAATGAGGTAAGATTTTGGCTGGGATTGTTCTAGAGAAACCACTTTAGAGTTCAGTGAAGTAAGTTCACGAACGAAAGAGAGAGATGTCCTTCCTGCATTCCCCTAGATAGTTTTAGCTCAAAGCCGAGAGGTCGGACCTGGAAGGCAAGACTGGATGAGCGACTTCTTGCAGGTCAGATAGTATGTCTTATTGGTCTGTTAGCCTTCTGCCATCGCTGGGTAAGCTTCTGTTGATTCCTGAATGTCTTGTGCCGAGTTATGGCATGAGGAGAACATAGCAAGTTTGACACAGTCGGGTTGGAGATGCCCTGGCTTCCTTCAGATCCAGCATTAAGGTATGGGTGTCAGTGGAGAAGGGAGCAGAAGTTCCAGCATTAGACGGACAGTCATCCCTATAGCAGAGAAGGAACATCAACTCGAACTGAGCTGCCTGGCCAAGGTGTACAGGGCAGGCCTGCCCCAGGGAGGATCCCGTGGACACACTGCGGTGAGGGCCTTGTAGCAGGGGGAAATAAGGGGTAATGCCCATTGGAGGTGGGGCCAAGGGTAAGTCAGGGCCCTAAAGCTGGTGCAATCCACCGTTGTGTGGCAAGTGACAATGAAATACAGCTGGGACCAAAGTCCCGATGTCCGAGACCATCAGGCAGGATCAGAACATTGACCCGATATCAGAGTGGGTCATAGCAGATGGAGAGCCCAGTGCTGAGGGCTGATCTTGGTAAGGTCCCCTTTGTGGTGGGTCTGCAGGCTGGTGTCAATTAACATTGGAGGGGTAGGTGGCTGCAGTGGCCTGCAACAGGGGCATTGGTGGATCCAAAATGGACGAGTGGGCCGTCGGGTGGCACCTAATTCGTCCGATTTGACGCCCTGCACAGGCTCTGGGCTGTGTATGCCGGCCTGTGTTCCCCTCTGGGACTTTCCCCTTGGTTATTAGCTCATGTCCAAGGCCCAGGGGCAGATAGATCGGCTCCGTTCCGAGGTCCGGTTGGTGAGCAGGGCCCCGTTACCTGCATAGCAGAGGTCCGGTGCGACGGCTGTTGGGGCGCACGAGCGTAAGCGAGGACGGGAAGTCGCGGCTCCGAGAGCAACGGGAAAGCTGCGGTGTCATGCTGCTGTGTCGCGCGTCACGCGCAGTTTCCTCAGCGCGGGGGCCCCGGCCATCCGGTGATTGTCGGAATGTAAGACAGCCAGGGCTATGATGAGGAAGCGAGGCTCTGTCCGGTCCCACATTTATGGAGAGCCCGCTTCCTGAGCTGAGAGGCGGGATGGCCTTGTCCGCCGGCGCCTCAGGTAAAGAAGCCGCTGCCATTTTGTGAGGCCCTGCGGGCCTGCAGCGTCTGGCACACTGACGGCTGCGGTGGGAGGAAAAACGCTCCAATATCACCCGCGGGCGGTGAGGACCGGGCGGAGGACCTCAGCCCCCTCTTCTTGGTTGATTTCCCCATGGTGAGGGGTTAGAGCCAGCCGATTGATAGCAGCGATGCGAGGAGCTCAGGGACCGCACGTCCTCACTCCTCCATGTCTTGGACACGCCCCCCCAAACAGACCTTTCTTTGACTAGAGAGAGGAAAGGCCTGGTGATGTCATTCTGCTAAGTCAATGATATGTAATTCAAACAAATCCACACACCCCCTTTTGGCCACGAGTGAAGAGCTGGATACGGGGGGAAAAAAAAAATTATGGCAAAACCCCTTTAAGGCTGTATTGTTTTGTTGTCTTTTTAAATAAGCCCATGCATTGTCTGGACTTGGACTTTATCTGCAGTGTCACTGTCTCTGTCCGTGTAAGCCTGGGCTAAAATAACAGGGAACAGCACACAAGAGTTAAAAGAAAAAGATGCTCCGAATTTTATTTCACGGGGAAAGAATGAAGATTTACAATGGGAATCAAGAGATGTCAGAGCTCCTCTGCCTGCAAAACTGACAGAGAAGTGTTTTTTACAGTTTTTTCCCGTATCAAAAAAATTAAATTTGCAAAATCAAAAATATATATATTTTTTACATTCAATGGTCTACTTATAAACATGTTTTTTTTATTTCTGTTAAGTTTCATCCTGATGAAAAAGCCATGGATTTATTTAATCCCAGCAATCAAGATCTGTCAGCAGTCTACATATCTGCCCTTGGATCGTAAGTCCTTTTTCAAATACTACATATGTGTTTTCCATGTATATTTTTTTATCTATGTGTCTAGTGCCCCCGTCCCACACTCTTACCTCAAAGTTGTGTCCTAAAGTTCAACAGGACAACTCATGTCCTTATATATACAGTGTATTGTACAGGCAACCTCAGTGATATGGTAAATGTTTTACAGCTTACCCCAATCCTTGGTTGGAAACTATCCCAGAGGCATCATTACACTCAGAGACAACTGGCAACAACAGATTTAGTGAGTCTTTTTTTTTTTGTCGTGTCTATAACACTTTTATATACAATTAATTTTACAGGGCTATTGATGGGTCAAGTGAAATTATTATTAACAGTCCAGAAGACGCCTATTCTTTATACCTCTGTGGAAGAGAGCAGCTAGAAGACCAAAATTACACGTATGCCACAAAATATATTCAATCTTACAAACAAGTTTCTATAGAAATTATTTTATTGCATGTTTTTAAAAGGTTTGTCCCAACATTGAAATATAATGTTCATTGCACAGATCATAAAAAAGTAACAATGTTTGTCATTTCCATGCTGTTAAAACGTGATTCAGTAAAGAGTTACAGTAAAACATTTATGTACAAAATTCAATACCAACTGGAGTTAAAAGAGTATAGCAATATGCACGTCCCTGGATGAGCGAAGTGCTGGTAGACAGCCATGCTTAATCACTCTACTTACAGACAGGTCTCTGTATAGTGATATAAACCCTGTGCATGCTTCTCAGTCTTTACTGAGGGGGACGCCCGTTACATCAACCCGTGTAGGTCTTCACTATTCTGAAACCCCTATTAATTGTCCACAGGCAAAGTAAAAAGAGACGATATTGTCAGCTGCCAAAAGGAAAAACGGGCTGATTTTCCTCAAAATAAATCTAGCAGAAGCAAAAAGGACACAGTCATCGAAAAAAACACTCAACAAATTACCACTTTTAACAGCATTTGAGTATGAAAACAATTAATGAGATAAACCTTTTAAACATTGTTCCCATATGTCATTAATTGTGTGTGTTTGGCTTTAAGTGTTTTGGTTTCATCATTTTTTCAAGTCTTATGGGGCCCTTCTGGGGGAAAAATAAAATTTAAATGGGAAAAAAAGGCTTTTAAAGTCGGTCAAGTTCAGGCTATTATATGAGTATCACTACTAGAGATGGGCGAATTTCTCAAAAATTCGGTTCGGTCACTTCGCCGAATTTTCCGACAAAATTCTTTTTCGGCCCGAATTACTTCGGCAGGGGAAATACGTTAAAAAAAAAGCTTTTTTCCCGGGGTCCCCAAAGAGCCTGCAGGGTGCTGTAGAAACGTTGTGCCAATGCTTAAAATATGCAGAGGGAGTTTGGTTTTGGGTTCTTTACAATTTTTGGTTTTTTTGGGTATGACAGGGCCCCATGCTGCCCCCGCTCTTAAAACCCGCTTAAATTTTAAAATGCCCTGGGCTTTTTGGGGGGAAAAAATAAAAACCAAAAAAACTGAAGCGGGAAAACGTAGGTTTTAAAAGTCTGGCAGAAAAAAGCTGGAAAAAAAAAACTGAGGTAGGTGGCAACATTAGTAAACAGAGGGGGAAAGGTGAGGGGGGGCCCAAGCCACAGCAGCATGGGGGGGCCCGGACAGTGGCACAAGGGACATTTTGGAATTTCCCAAAACAGTACCAGGCCGCAGAGTGGCCAATGACCAGTGTGGAGGTCCCCGGGGCAGCAGCATGGGGTTTTTCAGGCTGTGGCACAATGAAAAATTTTTTGGAGCTGGAAAAAAAGGAAAGTAGGCCAAAGAGTGGTACAATGACAAAAGTGTGGGGGGCCAGGCAGGAGCAACAGCAGCAGCTTTAAGGTAAAGACGTGGCACAAGGGACACAGTGTGGAGGCACGGGCAGACCCAAAATCAGGCCGCATGAGGTCGGACAGGGGCCCAAAAAATGCAAATTAGGGAGGTGGAAAAAAAAACAGGAGTACCCCCAACGGGTGGGGAAAGGGCACGGGCGCACCCAGGGGCAGCACCCATGGGGTTCGGGGAAAAGGGGGCAAAAATGACACGGGTGTGGAGGGCACGACGGGAAAAGTCACAGCAGCAGCAGGGAGGTCAGAGAGTGGCACAATGAATTTTTGCAGGTGGCAAAATATTTAATTTAGGCCACGAGGGGGAATGACGGGAGAGCGGAGGTTTCCCCGGGGCCAGGCCCAAGAGGTAAGGCGGGGGAGTGGCACAAGGGACAGAGATTTGGAGGTGATGACGGGGGAGCAAACTGAGGTCAGAGAGTGGCAAAATGAAAATTTGGGGGGGTGGCAAAACGTACCAGGCCGCAGTGGCACAATGACCCCGTGTGGATGTCCCCGGCAACGGGCAACACCCGAGCAAGAGGAGCACAAGAGTGGCAAAGGGGACAGAGTGTTGAGGGGGGGGTGGAAAATACCAGTCCCTGGTAAAGACGGGTTGGTAGGCAGTTGGAGAAACTTTCAGCAGATGTGTGGCATCAGGCGGGTGGCGGCATCAAAATTAGTGGCCTGAGGAAGGTATTTTTAAAAACCCAGATAAGCCAAAGGCTTTGGGTTTGTGGGGAAAAATCCTGGCCAAACCCCACGCCTGATTCATTTTGGGACAAAGGGTCATTTCTTTTTCAACATTTCCCGTGGACAAGGGGTTTTCCCCTTGGGGTAACGATTGGCCCCCGCCCCCCCACTAAAACCCCGCTCTGTTGCCCCCAACTACTGGCCGGGGCGGGGACAGCTTTTCCCTGCAAATCGGAAATTTGCGGCCCACATCCGTTTGGTTGCCCAGTAGACCGCGGATTTTAACTGGGGGGGGCCCAGAGTGCTGTCCAAGTAGGCCACAACCTTTTGGTTCAGGGAATGCTCCATATCCTGTGCTGCTGCGCTGGTGCTCCCCCTCCTCAAAGGCGGGTGAAGGAAGCTCCCTCATTGGGTAAATCCAGACTTGGGTTTTACTGCTGTTGGGCGGAAATGTTCCTACCCCCCCCCTTTCCCCCCAGAGCCGGGGGCCTTTTGGGTTTACGGGGAGGGCCCCTGGGGAAAACCCCCCCGGTCAGACCTGTCAGAGGGGGGACTTTGCCGAAAATTTAGGCAGCGGCCCAACTGATTACGGGGTTTTTCCCAATATTTTTTGAGTTTGTCTTCCCTCTAAAATAGGGGGGGAAAAAGGCTCCCTTTTGGCCCGGTTTAAAAGGGTCCCAATAGGGTGGAGGGGGGCCAGAATTTCATCCCTCGGGCCCGGATGCTTACTATTCGGCTGTCACTAGCCAGGAAATAAGCATCCCTGCGGGAATCTGCAAAAAGGGGACTCCAAAGGGGCTCCCTGCCCCCCTTTTCCACTGTATACTCCCACGGTGTTGGGAGTCATTGCCTCGTTTCCTCATCTCCATCCACCCCCTCCGGGCTGCTCCTGCTCCCCCTCTCTTGTCACCGGGGTTTAGAAAACCCCTTCATTTAAACCAGGAAATGCTTCTGGCCCCCAATGCCCTCTCCTTTCATCCCCCCATTTCAGTCCCCCCCCGGATCCATGGGGCCCACGGAGGGAAATCGCCACATCTCCCCCCCCTGCCCAGGAAGTTTTTTTGGCATCGGGTTCCCAGGACATGAAGCAGGGGAAAATGACTTTTATTCATCCCGTGCCCTTGGCAAACTGACAAAAAACGTGGCCTCCTCAAAAGGGCCCTCAACAAACGGCAGGTGTCACGAATGAGTGCCCCCCTGGTGAAAACAAATTTAAACAAAAGGGGAGTATTCTTTTCCTCCTGGTCATCAAAAAACCCTTTTAATGGCCTTTCTTGTTCTTTACAGTCGGTCCAACATGGGGCAGGCGGGAAAATTTCCGGGGGGTTGGAAAAACATCGCAAAATCAGGGGGGTTTTGGGGGGGGCCGTTCTGCCGCTGCAAATTGAGGGGGGTTTGTTCCTGGCTTTGTACGAATGGTTAAAGTGAAGGGAAACATTTTCCCTGGCCATTTTCAGAATGTTTTTGGAAGTTTCGGGGGAAAGGGGGATTTTCAGGAACCTTTTTTAACCCCAGTTTGGGGAACCACGTGCGCCATGAGGGGCATGGCCTCCCCCCTGGGTTTTGCAGCGCGGACCCCATGTTCCTCCCATTTTTTTCCGCAAAAAGGTTTCCCCGATTTGCAGTTGGCGGGAGAAAGCCACCCATCGTTTCTTGCTGCTTTGACGCGGGGCATTTTCCTCCCCTGTGTGACTTCGTTCCCCGAGGAAGCTAGGTGTAAAACTGCGTGACCCCCCTGTCCCCTACACATGTGGTTGTTGGAGAGGTCCCTTGTGGAGGCTGAGATGGTGGTGGTGGTGGGGGAGGGGAGGCGGACATTGGGGGGCCGGGGAAAGCAGCATTTTTGAAAACTTTGGGAGGAAAAAAGCGGCGTCTCCCTGTCCAAGTTGTTGGTGTGCCTGCGGCGGGAAGCACATTAAAACCCAGTGGGCCTTTTAAAGGACATTTTACTGGCCCTGGGCCGTGTTACAGCTTCCCGAAGTCCGCCCCCTGGGCCCTGTAACCCTTTGGGAACCCAAAAACCCATAAGCTCAAGGACTGACCCACTTTTTGTTCTACAAAATTTATGAAAATGCTGGTTCCGCCTTTTTTTGGGAAAAAAAAATTAGGCTTGGAAATCCCACTCGGCTCGGACAAGCCATTAGTTTTTGAATGGTGCAGAGTCCACCATTTGGAAAAGGGGGGACTGCAGTACCAACAACTTGGACAGGAGCACGGTCAGCCGCTGCACCTTAGGATGGTTGGGGCGCAAAACGTTGTCTTTTACAAACGCCTCTCCCGAACGACTGCTGGGGGCCAAAGAGTAGCGGGGGGAGCAGGAGGGATCCCGGACCGGGAAAAGGATTTTCAAAGAGAAACAGCTGCCCTTTGGGAGAGGGGGTGGAGCCTTGACTGGCCCGAAAATGGATTTCGTTGCCACTGGCCGTCTTGCTGCAGCCCGGCCCGGATTGGGCCACCCCATTTTGAAACCCGGGTTTTTTCCCCGGCCCAGGATGGTGGGCGCGCTTTTTGTTGAGCAGGGCCGTTGTGCCAAAAGTTAGTCCCTGGCCACCGGGTTCACTTTCTGCCACAGATTCTAATTTTTTCCCATATTCGGCTTCCCGGGTCCCCTTTGCAAAGAAATGCCACACGGGGAAATAGGTGATTTTACCGCCAACGCTCCCCACTGAGTGGACTACTGCCCCCCGCTGCCCCGCTGGCCCTGTGCCTACTGTCTTGGACCTGCGAAGGGGTTTTCTACCCCCCTGGCCGCTTGGTCCCCACCCCACCCCTGCTTTCTACCCTGATGGGCTCAGGCCCAAACAACCCACTTGTGGGTGCGGCCCCCTGCCTTTCGCGGAAGCTTTACGCCTCTTCTCCTGCGATGATGAAGCCCCTTTCTTAAACCCGGGGGCCCCCAAATTGCGGTCGGCTAATTTATCAAAATTTTTGTGTTTTATCGTCCCCTACTGTCCTCTTAACCGGTTTTTGGTTTTGCCCGGGGTGACCCCTCACCCAAGACCCCCCTGCCCAAACTCCAATCTATACTTTGCCCCCTTTCTGCCAAAAAAGTGGGGATTTTTGGGCCCATTTCTTCGCTGCCCCGTAGTGTTTACTGCCCTCCTCAAATTGTTCATCCTCGCATTTTAAAAGTGGCGCTGAGCCCCGACCAAAATGTAGATCCCCGGCTGAGGGAAATGGATGGGGGCAGAGGCGGGGGTTGGGGGACCCGGTGAGGGCCGCTGACCCGCTCCGGGGCCCTGGGCCCAAATAAGTGTTGTTTTCTGAGGTTCCCACCGATCTTGGCTGGGGTTGCAGATGGCATTGGGAGGAAGAGGATGACCCCAGTCAAACCCAAACAAGAACCCTTGGGGTTTTTGAAACAAAAAAACGGCCCCTAGATGACCGCGGCAGTTGTGGCCTACCGAAATGACCCCGCTGCGACGTCCCTTGCTGTGCTGCGACCCGGGCCCGTTTTTTAGAAATGTTTTTTGCCAAATGCCACTCGCAGTTGCAGAAACCTGCCCCCTCTCTGTCTGACAACTGTTTGTTCTAAAATGTACAGACACTGTTTGATGGGCTTCTGTTTTTATGATAAATTTTTTCCCCCTGTTTTTTGACTAAAAAGAAAAACCCGTAAAAAGCTTGGGGGAACCCTTGGATATAAAATTTCCTCCACAAAAAGGCCAGGAAAAAAATTTCCTTGTATGTGTTTGTTTTCAAGCACTGTGGGGGTTTTTTCTAAATGTAAAAGCACAAACGGCTTAATTAACCTTCGTTGGGGAATTTTTGCTACAAAAAAATGTAAAATATTTCCCGGGGTTGGGAAAAGCGGTTTTTTTTTTTGTCGCACAAACAGCCCAAAAAAAGCTTAATTAAAAAACCCGGATGTAAAATTGCACAATAGAATTGGGGGCCCCCACAAATAGTTGCTTTGTAGGGGGTGTTTTCAAGGGGTTTTTTTACGGGCCAAAAAAAACAAGAGTAAAATTTAAATTTAACCCCTTTTCTTTTTGAATTTGGTACCAAAAAAAAAAAAAATTTTTTTGGCGTTGAAAAAGACGGTTTTTTTTGCAGCACACCAGCAAAAAACGCTTTTAAATTTAAACCCCCGGATGTAAAATTTCGGGAAAAGAATTGAAACCACCAAACTAGTAGCTTTGTAGGTGTTTAAAAAGGGGTATTTTCTAAGGCCCCCAACAAGAGATAAAAATTTTAATTAACCTTTGCTTGGAATTAGGCTACCAAAAAAAAAATAATAATTTGGCCCTTGAAAAAAAAACGGGTTTTTTTTTGTCAGCACACCCGCAAAACAAAAGCTTAATTAACCCCTGGGTGGGAAATTTTCGCCCAAAAGAATTGGCCAACCCCAAATAGTAGTTTGTAGCGTTTTTACAATGGTTTTATTTTCTACGCCACCCCAAACAAGGATAAAAAATTGGGAATTAACCCTTTTTTGGGGAAATTTGGCTACTAAAAAAAAAAAAAAATATATTTGGCGTTGAAAAAAAAACGGTTTATTTTTTTCAGCACACCCGCAAAACAACGTTAATTTTAACCCCCCGGATGTAAAATTTCGGGAATTTGAATTGAGCCCCACAAACTAGTAGCTTTTTTTTTAGCGGGGTTAAAATGGCGTATTTTCTACGCCCCACAACAAGAGGAAAAAATTGGGAATTAACCTTTCCCCTTTTTGAATTAGGTAAAAAAAAATATAATTTTATTTGGCGTTGAAAAAAACGGTTTTTTTTTTTGTCAGGGACAAACCCGGGAAAAAAACGCTTAATTAAAACCCCCGGATGTAAAATTGCGCAATAGAAATTTAGCAGCCAAAAATGAAGTGGTTTTTTATTGGAAAAAAGTGTTTCTTTAAATTAATTTCAAACAGGAAAATGGCTTAGATCCCACTTGGATATTGAATGTATATTCAGCTGCAAAGGGGCGCACACTGGGTTTTTAGATCCAATTTCCCCAAAAAAAAAAAGAAATAGAACATTCAGAGAACAAATTTTCTGAGAAAGCTGAGCACCCACAAAAATTTGCTGTGTAAAAAATCGTTTTTCAGAAAGCGCTATCACCCGCAGGCACCTTCCCCGTCAGTTTCAGGTTTTGGGGGAAATGTGAGCTCCAGGGCGCGCTCCCGGGCTTTTATAGTGCGGTGACGTCAAGAATCCCCCGGTCTCTGATTGGGTTTTCTCTGCAACCCTGTCATGCGGCTAGCCCTTCTTCCTCCCCGAGGGGCTTTGCCCCCTGTAAAAGCCATGTGCTCGCAGCCTTTTTCAATGAAAAGCACACTTCGTTCCCGCGAATCACCCCCAAAGTTCAATTTTTGTTTTTCCCAAAAAGAAGTTTTCCTGAAATTCCCAAAAGAAATTTCCCCTTTGTTAAAAATCCCATTCGCCCATCTCTAATCACTACCTTAAACTTGGTGCACCTTTCCCCTGTTTTTTTATCTGTCCCCAAAATAATGAGTGTAAGGGCCCTAGTTTGACTAAAATTTTTCTGTGGCTTTAAATTTTCAGGGGAAAACCCCTGGGAATTTGTGAAGGGGAATTGGGTTAGGGAAATTTTAGGGAGATAAAAATTCACCCTTCATTGTTTTTAAACCCTTTAAATGCTGGAGACAGTTTTTTTCCCTTTGGGCCCCAAAAACATTTTCTTTGTTTCTTCATGAACATGTTCTTAGGGCCATATCTTATTTATTCTTCCACCACATTAGCCTTATTAGGACATTTTTCATTTGGGTTGAGTTGCAGTTTTCAGTGGGGAGTTTTTGGGGTCCCTTAGGGATATGGGTTAAAAAATTTCTTCTGGGGGGGAAAAGGATGATGGGGGGAAAAAACTACAAATTTTTTCCCTTTTTTCTCATTAAAAATGTTTTTTAGGGTTTCCCCTCTACGAAAAGGGATTTTTTGGGTCCCAAAAACATTTTAAGGTGCCCCTAATTTTTCCCTTAAAATACAATTTGTCTTGCAGAAAACAAGCTATATGACTGTATTGATAAAAAAATAAAACAGTTATGGCTCTCAAAAAGGAAATTAAACCCAAAAAAAAAAAACATTTAAAAAAAAAGGGGGTTTAAAATTTAGAAACCCAGCATGTGATATGGTGGATATGACCTGATAATCTATAAAATCTAATATAGATGATTTTTTAATTTGCAGTACACTATTTAAGCTTACAGTGGAGAGAAGTGAAGGGGGAAAAAAGACAGGGTCAAGTATGTCGAAACCCCGGTTAAGATCTTTGGAAACTTAGCGAAAAATCTTTTCAAGCCACTGAAAAAAATGTATGTTGGGGGGAATTTGAGATTTTCTACAGTTAAGGTTGTCTTTATTTTTAATTTAAAAAATTTCCCCCCAAAAAAGGGCCCCTAATATGTCCCTTTCCATTAACACCCGGTAATTAGTTTAATTCCGTGGTTTCTTAGTAACATCTTTGCAACCACTTTTTTTCTCAAGCCTCAAATCATGACCACTTCAGGATCTATGTAGAGTAATTGACTATGCCGATAGTCACCAATTTTTTTTACTTACACAACTGACTAGTTTTGCATCAGAGAGGCAGGAAAATGTATAAATATACTGCATAAAGTTCCTATGACATCTAGGTATCAGGATCATAGCTATAGCGGGCCCAGGTGTTAGAAAAGGCCTAAAAGACCTCTGTCACTTAAAGGGGTTGTCTCAATATATTGATTCATCTTACCTCAGTTCTGTTTTCTTGGTTTCATTTTGAATTCAGGGGCGTGTTTATTGTCTTCCACTAGGCTGCAGTAGAAGCCAGGTCTGTAGTTATAGCAATCAATGCTAGCAACCTATCGGGAGAGATCAAACAGGTCTGTAACTATAGTGACCTGAGAAGTTAATGCAGCTCATACAAGAGGGGATATCTCAGAATAGGTAGGACACTGTTAATAGACACATATTGCAAAGTGACTTGTTTTTGCAAGATCTTTAACATAAAAAGCAATCCTTGTAGTGAGACAACCCTTTTAACAAAGCGTTAGTATTCGAAATTATTTTAACCCTTGAAGGTGCCTTTTGGCAAAACATGTTGAGGGGAAGGGTGATCTTTTATGTTTAACCAGCAATCTGTCTACTTGTTACAGTGCATTCTGCATGTGCATGACTCTTTTACCTTAGCTCTACAGTCAATGTAAAAGCCTGCCAACACAAGATTAGTATCAGGATGTATGTAATGCACATAGTATATTGTTATCTAGCACATAAGAAGACTACTGCAGCATGCTACAGTACATAAGGTGCACTCAAAGTGCACTAGGCGCACTACTTTATGCTGTTAAACATAAAACTCGTTAAACATTATGTGAAAGTGTATTGGACGTAAGATCATTTCCAGACAGAGCACAAAGGGCGACATGTCCCACTTCGAATGCGCCATAGTTTTGGTATTTTATTTTGGTATTTTGCGTCAAAAAAACTTTTGAATCCATATTCTCTGTGTCACTGGTCACTGCAATACACCAAAACTAGGCGCATTATACGCCAGGAACGACACATTGTAATGCTCCTAAAAAGGTGTATTAAATATACGTAGTAGCAATGATACGCTATGTGACTAAATAACTCAATGCGCCTATCGAAGCACATTACATACACTATTAATGATACATTATGTGCCTCTGTAATGCATTGCGCCTCGTAGGCGCATTAAATGCACTAGCAGTGATACGCTATACGTCTCAATTGCTAAATGTGCACTTTACACTGATTAAATGCACCTAAAAACTGACACGGTGACGCCAATTTTTGACATGTCACCCAAGGTATTTATGATGCTATCATCTGATTTAGCGCACTAGACACATGGTACAGCATGCAAAAGTGCATTAGAAGAATAGAATTATGTTTTTTAAGCATCTGAGGTGCACTTTATACTGTATAAGGATGCAGTAGGTATATTACGTTATAGTATCTTTGGATAGTTAGAGTGAACTTGTTGGGTGGTTATTGCTACCCTTTCTGAGAGGTGAGAAGCTGAGCTCTGGGATATAAAGGTTTATACAATTTAGAGCAGTACAGGCTAACTATTGACAGGACTCCTAGCAGAGACCGTAAGAGTCCTGTTAATCCTGCCCACATACAATGATTGACAGTTTTTTCTGTATAAACACTGATTGTATATGGACAGGGCAAGAAACACTCTTACTAAGTTCTGTCAAGATTTAGTCTGCTTTTTCCTCAGAAATCCTGCCCTAAATCATATAAAGCTTTATATCATAGAGCTCAGGTTTTCTCCCTCTATCAGATCCTACTTTTAGATAGGGTAGCAGAAACCACCTGACAGGTTTCAGTTACAGTAAGTATAATAGCAATGTAGATGAAATATATTGGTGCCAATGCAAATAAGATACAGTACAGACCAAAAGTTTGGACACACCTTCTCATTCCAACAGTTTTCTGTATTTTCATGACTATAAAAATTGTAGTTTCACACTGAAGGCATCAAAACTATGACTTAACACATGTGGAATTATATACTTAACAAAAAAGTGTGAAACAACTGAAAATATGGGCTTATATTCTAGGTTCTTCAAAGTAGCCACCCTTTTTCTTTGATTCCTGCCTTGCACATTCTTGGCATTCTCTTGATGAGCTTCAAGAGGTAGTCACCTGAAATGGTCTTCCAACAGTCTTGAAGGAGTTCCCAGAGATGCTTAGCACTTGTTGGCCTTTTGCCTTCACTCTGGGTCCAGCTTACCCCCAAAACCCTCTCGATTGGGTTCAGGTCTGGTCTGTGGAGGGCCAGGTCATCGGCTAGCAAACCCCATCACTCTCCTTCGTGGTCAAATAGCCCTTACACAGTCTGGAGGTGTGTTTGGGGTCATTTTCCTGTTGAAAAATAACTGATGGTCCAACTAAACGCAAACCGGATGGAATAGCATGCCGCTCTATGATGCTGTGGTAACCATGCTGATTCAGTGTCACAAGCAAAGCACCCCCACACCAGCACACCTCCTCCTCCATGCTTCACGGTGGGAACCAGGCATGAAAAGTCCATTCGTTCACCTTTTCTGCGTCGCACAAAGACCCCGGTGGTTGGAACCAAAGATCTCAAATTTGGGGCTCATCAGACCAAAGCACAGATTTTCCACTGGTCTAATGTCCATTTCCTTGTGTTCTTTAGCCCAAACAAGTCTCTTCTGCTTGTTGCCTGTCCTTAGCAGTGGTTTCCTCAGCTATTTTACCATGAAGGCCTGCTGCACACCCGTCTCCTATTAAAAGTTGTTGTTAGAGATGTGTCTGCTGCTAGAACTCTGTGTGGCATTGACCTGGTCTCTAATCTGAGCTGCTTTTAACCTGCGATTTCTGAGGCTGGTGACTCGGATGAATTTATCCTCCGTACCGGAGGTGACTCTTGGTCTTCCTTTCCTGGAGCAGACCTCATGGGAGCCAGTTTCTTTGTAGCGCTTGATGGTTTTGCCACTGCACTTGGGGACACTTTCAAAGTTTCCCCAATCTTTGGATTTACTTACCTTATTTCTTAACCCCCTTCCCAAAAATTGGGCGTATGCATACGCCCTATGCGGGAAGTACTTTCCCCCAAATGGACGTATGCATACCCCTGGCGATCGGCGGGCTTGGGGCGAGCCGCGCGCGATCGCGGCATGGAACCAGCCGGCTGGCTTTTATGCCCCATACCCCCGGCCGGAGTGAGCTCCGGCCGCGGTGGAAAAAAAGCAAACATTACCGCAGCCTGTCATGGCCGCGATAATGAATGCCGCAGGCAGGAGGATTTAGCTCCCTCTGCCTACGATCGGCGAGGCAAGCGGCACAGAAGCCGCCGCCCCGTCTCCTACCAGACTCCCCGGTGCTGTCTGAATGCATCCGGGTAAGTCTGGTGACGTCAACATTGCCCACAATGCATTGTGGGCTTTGGTGTCAACTAGTTGCCATGGCGACCTATGCACAGAGTAACGCTTTTGCACAGATCGCCTCTTCAAACAGCAATCTAATAAATGCTTTCCCCAGTGGGGATTTGCAGTTTACAAACCCTCACTGGGGAAAATTAAAAAAAATGTGGAAAAAGAAACAAAAAAAAAAAGTAAAAAAAGTAAAACACAAACAAAAAATAAAATTAAAACACATACACTGCCCTTTTCCCCTTTACAAACGCACACGCCCCAAAAAAGATCAAAAATAAATAAAGTACCCAATATTGGTATCGCCGCGTGCGTAACGATCCACCCTATAAATCGTCACTTAATTAAACCCTTTTACCCCGTAAAAAACAAAAACAAAAAACAGTCACAGAATTGCGATTTTTGTGCATCCTCCCAGCACATTAAATGGAATAAAAAGCGATAAAAAAACTCATATAAACGCCAAAGTTGTACCAATTAAAACGCAGTTCCATTCCGCAAAAAAAAGGTTCTTACACGTCTCTGTAAAGGGAAAAAAATAAAAAAGTTAGGGCTTCAGAAGACAGGATGCAAAAATTTTTTTAACACAATAAAAACACTATTTTTTTTTTAAAGTGCTTCCAAATTAAAAAAAACTAATAATAGGGTATGGGCCGTAATGTATCGACCCTGAGAGAAAAGCTAAACTGGTCATGGATACTGCACGGTGAGTGCTGTGAAAAATAAAAATAAAAAACACTACTAGGATTGCAGTATTTTCTTCACCCTGCCTTCCAAAAAACGGATTTAAAAAACGAACAAAACACTCTGTCCCCCCAAAAATGACTCCAATAAAAACATCAAATGATCCCGCAAAAAACAAGCCCCTACACGCTCCGTACACAGAAAAATAAAAAATTTTATGGCTCTCGGGACTATGGCGATGCAAAAAACGTGTTTTCTTTTTTGAAAAAAGTGTTTTTATTGTGTAAAAGCAGTAAAACTTAAAAAAAATACAAATTGGTATCGCTGTAATCGTATCGACCTGCTGGTAATACTAGCATGTCAGCTATACTGCACGGTTCCGCTGTTAAAAAAAAATAAAAAACCCCAAACTTTTTTGTTCAAAATGCCTCAAAAAAACCCTTTAAATTAAAAAATGATCAAAGCGCATATGCCCCCCATAATGGTACAAATAAAAACGTCAACTCATCCCACAAAAAACAAGCCCATAATCAGCTCCGTATACAGAAAACTGAAAACGTTATGGTTTATCAAAACAGGAAAAACATAAAAACGCAATTTTTTATAGACCTATTTTCTATTGTGTAAAAGTAATAAAACATAAAAAAACTATATAAAATCTATATCATTGCAATTGTAACCCACCTCCATAGTAAAGATATCTGTCATTGATACTGCACGGTGAAACGCTGTAAAATTGAAGCCCAAAAAACAATGGTGGAACTGCGTTTTCCCCTCATTTTATAGCCCAATGCAAAAAAAAAAAAACTTTGGAAAAACCTGTGCACCCAAAATGTACAATACAAACCCCCAGAAGAGAAACTATGAGGCGTGCTGTAAAATCCAAAATGTTGGTTTTGGGGCTTTGTAAATGCGACTGGCCCCACCAAAATCTGCGTTCCAAAATCCAAGTAACACTCCCTCCCTTATACGCCCTGCCATGCGCCCAAACAGCAGTTTACAACCCCCATGTAGGGTATTGCCAACTTGGAAGAATTGCGTAACCAAAGGGTTTTGGGTGTTTTTTTACCAGGATGCCTTGTAAAAATTAAAAAATTTTTAGCTAAAATTGCAGATTATTGGAAAAAAAGGTTTTTTTTTAAAATTTTCACAGCCTAACGCTAAAAATTTTTTTGACACACCTGTGGGTCGATATGCTCACTACCCCCCTGGAATATTCCTTAAGGGGGGTAGTTTCCAATTTGGGGTATTTTAGGGGAGTTTATTAATTTTTAGCACCTTAGGGTGTCCTCAAAAACTGAAATGTCCCCTAAATAAAATCGTAATGAAAATGAGACCCCCAGAGTCCAGTAGGGTGCTCCTCCTATTTTTGGGGCTTGTGGTTGAGCCAAATAATGCATAGGGCCAAATATGGGGTATCTCGAAACGGAGAATCTGGGGGAACAATATTAATTTGCAAATTTCCTGATCACATTTACCGTATTCTTGTGAATAATGCATAAAAATTGAAATCTGCAAAAAAAGTAAAAAATTTTGAAATTCACTTCCCCCTTTTTCTTTAATTCCTGTGAAACACCTAATGGGTTAATAAACTTCCTAAATGCGGTTTTTTAATACTTTAAGGGGTGTAGTTTCCTTAATGAGGTCTTTTTTTGGGGGTTATCTAACATACAGGTCAATCAAAGTCACGTTAGAACTGGAATGGTCCCCAAAAAATTGTCTTGCAAATTTTGTTGAAAAATTTGAAAATTAAATACTAAAATTTTTAAGCCCCTAATGTCGTAAAAAAAAAAAAAAAGACATTTAAAAAAATTAGGCCAAACTACAGCAGACATATGGTAGATGCTAGTTATAAAAATATTTTTGAGTGGAATAACTATCTGTCTTACATGCAGAAAAATTTTTTAAGTTTAAAATTGGTAAATTTTTCAAATTTTCACGATTTTTTGATATTTTTCACAAATAAACAAGCATTTTTTGGACCAAAATTTCCTTACTATTTAAAGTATAATGTGTCACGAGAAAACAATCTCTGAATCACATAGGTTAAAGTTTTCAAAAAGTTATTCTCCACATAAAGTGACACATGACAGATTTCCCAAAAAAGGGGCTCTGTCAGAGGGCCAAAACTGGGTCCGGCGGTAAGGGGTTTTAAGTAAATGAAGGCCACTTGTTTTTTCTTTACTTAGCTGCTTTTTTTTTTGCCATAATAAAATTCTAACAGTCCATTCAGTAGGACATCAGCTGTTATCCACTGATTCTGAACAACACAACTGATGGTCCCAACCCCATTTTTTTTAAGGCAACAAATCCACTTTTTAAACCTCACAGAGCATATCTGTGAAGTCAAAACCATTTCAGGTGAAGCTCATCAAGAGAATGCCAAGAGTGTAAAAAGCAGTAATCAAAGCAAAAGGTGGCTACTTTAAAGAACCTAGAATATAAGACATATTTTCAGTTTGTTTCAAAATTTTTTTTAGGTATATAATTCCACATGTAATTCATAGTTTTGATGCCTTCAGTGTGAATCTACAATTTTTATAGTCATGAAAATACAGAAAACTGTTGGAATGAGAAGGTGTGTCCAAACTTTTGGTCTGTACTGTACATGATATTTTATAGCAAAATACTGCATATTGCATATAGACTGCCACAGTGTCGGACTGGAGCGCCTAGGGCCCTCCAGAGGAGTGATTTTAGAGGCCCACTTTGCTTCACTGTCTCTGCCACCTGTACGGTGTCCTGTCCAGTCTCGCTTCAATTTATGCAGCTCTGTAATCAAGATAGGGCGCTGGAGCTTTTAAGTCTCCCTCACCAAATAGTAGCAGGACACCGGTAGTAAACATAAAAGGTCTAAAGAATGCTACATTTTATATAAATAAAAATATATCAAAAGCTATAACACAAAGTACTGAGTATAAAGCCACTAAATAATGGTCGTACAGTTACCAAATAAATTCACAAAACCAGAATTGCAAGGTCAATACTACCAATAATTCTAGTATGACCAAATACCACCACATCATGACCACATATCACCACCACAAAGTGACTGAATAATACCACGATACCATGACCACATATCACCCCCAGATAGTGACTGAATAATACTTCCACATCATGACTACATATCACCCCCACATAGTGATTGAATAATACCCCCACATCATGACCACATATCACCCCCAGATAGTGACTGAACAACACCACCACACCATGACCACATATCACCCCCACATGGTGACTGAACAACACCACCACACCATGACCACATATCACCCCCACATAGTGACTTAACAATACCACTACATTATGACAAAATATCACCCCCACATAGTGACTGAACAATATGACAACACCATGATCACATATCACCACCACATAGTGACTGAATAATACCGCAACATCAGTACTGAATATAAACCATTACACTTTGCAAACATATAAGTGATTACAGTTCAGATATATTTAGTGACTCACAGGTGATGTTTCTCTGATGAGTCGGTCATGTTCCCTTCTCTTCTCCATCGGTCCACACCTATATGCTGACTTCTCCCAACCAACACTCGTTCCTGCAGATTTGGGCACAAATATCTTCGATTCTTCTCTTTTCTAGCACCTCTTTACTTTTCCCAACTTTGTACATACTTCCCAGGGGTGGGAGAGCAAGTACAGGCCATAACTTAGAGGCCCAGTCTCCGAGGAGGAGCAGACGACTAAACCCGGAGATTGTGCTATAACTTGGGCCCGTACCCCCTTCAGAAT
>JAODAL010021203.1:0-67609 GCA_025379985.1 Phyllomedusa bahiana | reverse complement strand
GGGGGGGGGGGGGGGTTGGGGGGAAGGGACCCAAAAAATTAAAAACCCCCCCCCCCAACCCCCCGAATTGGGGCGGTTTTTAAACCAAAAACAAAAGAAGGCAGGCAATCCCCTTAAAAGTCTTAAAACCCCAAAAACCGGGGGGCCCTGGGGGAAAGGCTGCGGGCCTGACTGGGGGATCATTTCCATGGTGGGGCCGGGCGGCCATTTGGGGGACCCCGGGGCCGGCCCGGCCCTGGGACTTCGGCCTGACAGCGCAGGGGCACGGGGAGCGGGGGGAAACCCACAGGAGCCGGACCCCCAGTAGTGCGCCCGTGCAGCTTCATCTTTTCCCGGGGGGAAAGCAGGAGGAGGAGGGAGAGGGCCCCCAGTTTGAAAGGGGAAAAGGAGGTGTTGGTGGGCGGGAGGGGAGGAGGCCGTGGGGACCATGTATCACTTCCCTGTAGCGTGGAAGCACCGCACACGCGGTCCCCACAGCCCAGTAAAGCCAAACGGAACCCTTTTCAAAACCACACCTTTCGGCTCGAGTGTTGGGGCCAGCAAGCCCCAACTTTTTTTCGGGGGTACCCCGGGACCCAAAAACAAAAGGTGGTGGAGAGGGCATTGGGGGAGTTAAATCCCTTTCCAGCCCCTCCCAAAACCCCAAATTTTTGGGCCGCATGTTAGGGCCCGGCGCTCGGGGGACAGGCAGAAGGGGGGGGGGGAAAAAAAACCCTTTTTGCTTTGGGGGGTTTGGGCAGGGGCCTGTGCTGGGCCTATAAAAGGATGAGAAAAGGGACCTTTCTGTTTTTTCAATTGATCTCCCTTGCGCTGGGTTTCCCGGGTTGGGCAAACCCCCACAAAAATTTGTGGTAAAATACTGAGGTTTTGGGCCCCAATCCCCCTCTCTAATTCCCCCTAGGGCCCGGGGGGATCCCCAGGGCCCGTCATAAAGGGCCCCGATGACTGTTATTGCCCCCCATTCCAGCGTAAAGAAGCCTTTTTAAACCCCTTTCAAAGGGCCCCCGGACCCTCAGGGCTCTATTTTCCGTTGCTGCCACCCGAAGAGGGACTGTCGCTTTCCCCAAAGATCTTAAATCTTCCTGGGCGGCGGGGTTTCCAAACCTTTTTAAAGCTGATGGGGCCCAATTTGGGAAGCATAAAGGTCAAAGCCTTGGAAGGGGCCAACAGGATTTGGTCAACGTAAGCTAGCGAACCCTTGCAAGCTAAAGGGAAATGCCCCGGAAAAACCCTTTTTCCCATGTGACGGTTTTGCCCCAAACTCTGAGCGGCGCCCCGCCCCCGAACCTCGGGCCCGGGGGGCCCGCTCACCCGGGCTGCCTGGGCCCCCAGGTGATTAAACCCGGCCTCGCTCCTGCCCCGCCCGGGTTCTCGGTCCCCTGGGCCCTTTCCCCCCCGGCCCCGCCCCTTGGGAGCGCCCCGCGCTGGAAAGGTTGAAAATTTAAAAAGGGACAGTGCCCCGGAAAATTTGGGGCCATTTCCCGGGCACTGCTCCTATTTTAGCCCACCCTTTTCCCAGTGGCCCTTTGCGGACTTTAGTGCACATTTTTATTGGGAAAGCGTTCCAGAAAGCCTTGTTCCCCCTCCGTTTTTTTTCCGAACCCTTTTTGTTACTTTTTCCGACCACGTCCTTGCCGTGCCTGGTTCTGCCTGTCTACGTTCACGAACCTCAGCCCCTCCCCTGACCTTCTTGCCTGTCCCCGACTACGACCCTGACTGCCGTTCTGTACCCCCCCCTCCCCTTTGGCCGCCACCGGGCAAGCCCCGCTAGGGGTAGTGCCCTGGTGGACTCCTCCCGCAGCAATCCATCCGCTTTGCGGCGGGCTCTGGTGAAACCGGACCCATTAGTTCCACTCCCTGGTGTGGGTTTCGCCATCGCCTGCGGTGGTCCAGGGATCCACCCCCAGACCGTACAGTGAGATCCGGCCATGGATCCCCCCAAAGGGGGCCCTTGGGCTTTCCCAACATCACCCCCGTCGTGGTCGCAAACAAACAGATCGCGCAAAAAAGCACAGCAGCTCGAGGCTCCCCTCCATGATGCAGCGCCCCCCCAAAACTAAGCGAGCAGTCGACTGCAGTGGTTTTCCCCCCCGTGGGGGGTCGCTCCATTTGGGTCCTAAGTCCGCTTGGGCCCATGCCAACAAAGTTTGACGGGGCCCCCTAAGGGCTGCAGGGGCTTCATTCCCCGGTTTTCCCCTTCTGTGGAACTTTTGGCTGGTCAGTTCCCTTCGGAAAGATCCAAGGTGGCTTTCGGGGGTCAGTTCCTCTTGGTAAAAGCCCGGGCCCGGGGGAAATCCTCTCTGGGCCCGAGGCGATCGGCCCCGCTGCCCTGGTTTCATTTCTACGGGAATTCCCGGTAGTGTCTTCGAAAGGTGCCCGCGTTTCGTCTGCTGAGCCCCCCCTGTTGAACCTGCAAAAAAGGGAACGCCCCCGGGGGGGAGACTCGCCGTGCTTTCCGCACACTTGCATCGGAGGGGTTGGAACGATGCAGCGTTGTGGCCCGTTAAGAAGGGTCTCTCCAGCCGATTAAGGATGCCCTCGCCCCCCGGGGGGCTCGTCTTTTTTAAAGGGAGCTACCCATTTGGAAAAACCGGATTGATATTGCTTGCAGAGAGACGGGGAGCCCCGCCGAGCAAGAACCAGCCCTACCCCCCCGCCGGCCCGTCCTGCTCGGTGTTTTCGGCCCCCACAGCCCCCTTCCCAGCCACCCGTGGAAGAGGCCTGCAGTGGATGAGCCCCCTGACTCCGCAGGAACTTGACCAACGACGAAAGGGAAAACCATGTTTACTGGGGCCCCACCTGAAATTCCTCAGGGGTTGCAGGCTCCGTCCGCGGCGGCGGGGGGGAGAGGCAACCTGGGTACGTGGGAGGGGCGCCCCTGAGGTTTTGCAGTCTTTCCCTCATCTGGCAACCCCCGTCCTGGTCGACGGAAGCCGGGACCCACTTTTCAGGTTCAGCCTTCCTGGACTCCGGTTCAGTGGGAACTTCTTGGACGCTCCGTGGTGTCTCAACACATTTTTCCCCGTGGTTCTCCTGGGGAAAACCCCTATCCATCTCCTTTTAGGGGGGGGGATCCTCAGCGATTAGCCCGTTCCCGTAGGGGGCCACTGTTCCCCTTTAAAATTGGAGCCTGTAAAGAGGATGTTTTTCTATATGTTACCCGGTTTCCTCACCACCCTATTGGGTCCCGTGGCTGCAGAAAATGCCCGGTGCTTGACTGGCAGACGGGCAAAGTTTTGGTGGGGCCCAGAGTGTCGGTCTGCTGTTTGGGGGGCCCTCGCCGGTGCTTACCGCTTCTCCGGTACCGTCTAAAGCTCTGCGGGCTCTCCGCGTTATCGTGAGTTTTCTGATGTTTTTTCGAGAAGCAAGCAGAGCCCTTTCCCGTCCATCGTCCATAGATTGCCCAAATTGATCTTTCCCTGGTACCAGCCCCCCTGGGGGCGAGTCTACCCTTATCGTTTGAGATTCCCAAATTTTGGTACACCCGGGGAAAATCTACAAAAAAGGTTTATTCGAAAATTTGTTTTCTCCCGCGGGGCAGGTTTCTTCTTCGTGGAAAAAAAGGGGGCGGCCCCCTATACCCTGCTGACTACGGGGTTGAAAAGATCACGGTAAAAACCCGGTCCCTTTACTTGACACGGAAACTATTCGCCCGTCTACAGGGCGAAAGGGGTCTTTTCCAAGCTGGATCTAAGGGGGCCTACAATTTGGCGGATCCGAAGGGGGCGATGATGGAAGATGGCCTTCACACCCAAACGGCCATTCGAGTACCTGGTGATCCTTTCGGACTCGTTGCGTTCCCGTCTTCCGGAGTTCGTTAATGTGTCTTCGGGGATTTTCTTTCCCTGTGTCGTGGTTACCTGGACGACACCCTGTTACTCTCCTGATCTTGAGACTCACCTTCTTCCGTCCCCCAAAGTGCTACAGCGCTAGAGCTAATCCACTTGTTTGCCAAATTGGGAAGTGCCTCTTTCCTAAGTCAGCCTTCCGTTCTGCGTTATATTTCTCGGACCAAGGGCTCGGTGGACCCACAAGTTGTAGCCGTTTTGCAAGGGCCCCCCCCAGGGGGCCCTGCGGCATAAAAGGTTTCCGGGGCTTCTGAAAATTTTACGGCAGTTTATTCCCGCATTCTCCCGCTGGGGCCCCCTTGTGGCCCTTACGGGGAAAGGGAACGCCAATCCACGGAGCGGGCCCTTCCCCCCGGGGCCCGGGGGAAGGTTTACAAGCTAAAAAACGGCCCCTTTGCCCTGCGTCTCTGTCGGGCCGACCCCGCGGAAAACCTTCTCGCTTTTTGTAGACGCCTCATCGGTAGGCGTGGAGCGTCCTCCCCAAAAAGGGCCCCAGGCAAAACAGCACTTGTGGCTTTTTTCAAAAACCCTTTTTACAGGTGGAGAGGAATTACCCATTGGAGATCGGGAATTATTAGAAAACTGGCCCGGAAGAATGGCGTATTTGCTGGGGGAAGGGGCCCGGCATCCCCTTTGATCTACCCGGGTATAAAAACCCCCAGGGGCTGCCCAGCGACTTAATCCACGCCCGGTAGGTGGTCGATTTTCTTCTCCCCCTTTAATTTTTAGATTCATTTCCGCCCTCCGGAAAAAGTGAGGGGTGATGCCCTTCCCGTGCCCCCGTCGTGGTGGGTGAAGAAGCGATCCCGAGCACATAATTCCTCCAAACCCTTTATCTCCGCACCCCCGTCATCCTCCGGAACGGGCCCACGGGGAAAAACTACGTCCCCCCCTGCGCTCCGTAGGGTTCCTGAAGGGGGTCACTGCTCATGGGGCCCCCGGCATTCCGGGGGCCCACAAGGTTTCTCCTGATTTCCCGGTATATTGGGGGCAGGACCCCGCTAAGGGGGTTTTAAAGGTTTGTCCGGGTTTTTTCCTCCTGTGCTCGCAAAAAAGGCTCCTCGCCACAAGCCCGGGAGGTTCTTGCACCCATGCCCCTCCCTAGAAAAACCTGGTTTTCACGTAGCGATGGACTTTTATAACTGACCTACCCCCCTGCCGGGTAATCGTTGTTGGGGGGGTTTTGGGGAGACCGGTTTTTTAAAAAAGGCACATTTTGTCCCCCCGCCAGGTCGCCTTGGCCCCGCGCCTGGCCGGCTTTTTTTCTCCACTTTTTGTTTGACGGTTTCCCCCTCCAAATCATCTTGATCGGGGGGTGCAGTTTGTTTCTAAATTTGGCGGGCCCTTTGCGCTAAAAAATCCCCGGTGAAACTTGATTCTCCTTGGTTACCCCCCTCAGAGAAATTTGGGAGGTGGAGAAGTGATTTAAGTTCTGGGAGGTTTCCTGCGCCCCTTTTGTGTTTCACGGCAAAATGACTGGGGCCAAATTACTTCCCTTTGGGGGGAATTTTCGTTTTAAATTTCCCTAGAGTCGGTCGGGGCCCCTTTCCCCTTTTATGTTGTGTCGGTTACATCCCCGCCCCCCTCTCCCCCTGCTCCTCATCCCAGGTCCCCGCTGCTGCCTTGGTCCAGGACATAGGGACCATTTGGTCCCGACCCCCCAATCCCGTCGTTTCGTCTGACCGCATGAAGGCAGGCAGATAAAAAAAGAAGCCCTTTTCCCCGTCTTCTCCCCGGGTGATAAGGTGTGGCTTTCAGCCAGATATGTCGCCTCAAAATCCCCTCCCACAAAAACTGGGCCCGCTTTTTAGGACCTTCGAGGTCCTTAAGCGAATAAACCGGTGGCTATAAATCCGGCTCCCTTTTCCCCCCATGCGTTTTCCCCAACTCCTTCCCTTTCCGTACTAAACCCGGTCCCTTAAACGTTCTTCAGAAGGCAGTCCCTCCCCCGCTGGGCTGTGAGTAATGTCTTTGTGGTTAAAAAAAATCCTGGGTATGAGAAAGGGCTAGGGGAAACGAATTTTCGAGTGACGGAAAGGGGTTCGGGCCGAGGAAAGATGTGGGAGCCCGGGGGAGAACATTGGGGCCGCGATTTTTCAGAAATTTCCTACTCTAAAAGAAGGGGGACCCAAGGGGGGGGGGGGTCTGTCACGGGTGCCCCTGCGACCCTTGTCCCCCGGGGCGCGGGCCCTCCTGCCCCGACTCTGAGCGGCGCCCCGTCCCGCACTGGGTCCGGGGTCCCTCATCCCCCTGCCCGGGTCCCCAATTGACTTACCCGGCCCCCGCTCCGCCCCCGCCGTTCGGTCTTCGGGTGCGCGGCGCGCCCCCTTTGGGAGGCGCGCGGCGGCGGCTGAGATTTAAAGGGAAGTGCGCCGGAATTTGGGCCCTTTCCGGGCCTGTCCTATTTTTGCCAGCCCCCTTTTCCCGTGCCTTTGCCCGGATCTTTAGTGCACATTCCTATTTGGGAAAAACGTTCCAGAAAGCCTATCTCGCCCCCACCGTTTTTACGAACCCTTTTTTCTTACGTTTACCCCCACGATCCCCTTTCCCCCTGCCTGACTTTTGCCTGTCTCGTTCATGAACCTCACCGCCTGCCCCGACCCTTTTGGGTGTCCCCCATCGAGCCTGACTGCCGATTCGTAACCTCCCTACCCTTGGCCGCCCCCGCAGGGAACCCCCCCAGTGGGAGTGACCTGGGGGACTCCCCCCGAGCAAGTCCATCCCCCTTTGCGGCGGGCTCTGGGAATACCGGGACCCACTTAGATTCCCCCTCCCCGGTGTGGGGTTTCGCATCGCCCGCGGTGGTCCAGAGGATCCACCTCCAGACCATTACACACCAGAACCTGATTGAACAGATCGATGATCTGGAAAACAGAAATCGGAGGAACAACATTAGAATCCGCGGCCTCCCTGAGCCGGTTAAGACCCAAGATCTCCCGTTAACCCTCACCAGAATCTTCAATACCCTCCTGGGAAGGACGCGCGTCCTATTTAAATGACAGGGGGCACGTGCGTTGCGGCCCCAAACCTTTATGAATCTAACCACAGGCGTTTTTTGCCGATCCCTTATTTCCAACAAAGGGTCCTCATGCTGAAAGCAAGACGTGCTCAAAATATTTCCTTTGAGGGTGCTAAGATTTCGCTTTTCCCCGATCTTTCCGGGTCATACGGTCAGTCCACTTTTAAACCTCTTTCTGTTTGAACCCCAAAGGATCCCTACGATGGGGTTCCCTTTTTTTCCTTGCAGGTTCGAAGGGGCGAAGAGTTTCTTATGGTCCGGTCCTCTGTGGACTTGCCATCATTTCTGGCAGCGCTGGATCTTCCCACCATTTCCCTGCCGGACTGGAATACCATGTTTGTCGCTTTCCCCCTTGCCCGCGGTGGTGGTGCCGAGGGCTCTCCCAAAAGACTGGGTACACAGAGGACCCCGCTGCCGCAGAGAGATCGCAGACCCCCAAGGAAGGTTTCTAGCAGGGAAGAATTGAGGGACTCACGAAGATGTAGTCAAATCCACACCTGAGCGTGAGCTAATTGGGACCTATGTCTCTTTTTCCCTTGTGGTTTTTCACTTTGAGTATTGCCTCGTTTGGTCCTGTTATCTATTATATGCTGTTTGCTTTCCCTCTTTCTACTCCCTCCCCCTCTTCCCCATCCCCCGCCTTTTTTTTTTTGTCTATTTTTTTTTCTTTTTTCTTCTTTTCTCCCATGTGGTTCCTTTTCCCTTACCTTTCTTATATGGTTAAGCAAATTAGCTCTTCATGTTTGTTACCCCCACAAAATCATATAACTCTGATATTACGATGTGCCTTCAAGAATTTAACCCTTTACAACAGTAAGTCTGGTTGAGTAATATGAGTGCTATGTCACGGTGGAACAGCTCACTTTCTTTTGTCTTCACGCGACTAGCCATGCGTGCTGGTAGCTATGACCCCCAAATAGGTTTGGACATCAGCTTATTTAGCTGGTCCTTTGCAGTTCTGATACTGCTAACTTTAGATATTGTGCCATTGGAGTTTGTTGAGGAAGCTCTGGTTGGCTTTCATTTGGTTTGGTTTATTTTATTTACTGTTTCTTGTCGGCCAGGAGATGTCCAGAGTGCAGGGAGAGTCCTTAAAATGGTGTCAGTTGAGCTGTTAGTAAAGGCCCCATGTCGACGATAACAATAACCTCTTTCAATGTGAAGGGGTTCAATGTACCAGAAAAAAGGTCTCAGATTCTATATGGGATGCACAAGGTCAGGTCGCACATACTCTGTCTGCAGGAGACGCATTTTAGTAAAAAACACTTACCCACTCTGAAGAACAAATACTACCCTGCCTGGTGCCATAGTAGCAATGCAGACTCTAAAACAAATGGGGTGGCGGTCCTCTTCCATAGTTCTTTGCCACAGCAGATCATGGAGACTAAACAGGACCCTGACGCTAGGTACATCTTTGTCAAATGCAGCATACAGGGCACCCTTTATACAATAGCGAAAATTTATGCCCCAAATCAAGGTCAGCTGGCTTTTTTCACTAGGGTCTTGGATGATCTGACATTGTTTGCCTAAGGCGCAATCATTTTGTGTGGTGACTTTAATGTGGCGCTTTCCCCAAAGATAGATACGTCCTCGGGACACACTACAATTCCCCTGAATAAATTGAATAAAATTAAAAAATGATTACATGCGATGCAGTTAAGCGATGCCTGGCGTCTTATGCATCCAGAGGTTAGGGATTACACGTATTACTCCCCTCCACATAAGACATATAGCCGTATCGACTATATATTTCCACTACATGTCCTGCTTCCCTCTGTTAAGAAGTCCACTCTAGGTAACATATTGCACTCAGATCACGCTCCCGTACATTGCCTCATACATATTCCTACTAGCACTCGGAAGTCTTTCTCCTGGAGGCTAAATGAGACGTTACTTAATGATGCGCTGTGTTTCGCTGAGCTCAAGCAAACTGTTCAGCACTTTACGGAGGATCATAGTACGGATGACACCCCTCCCCATCTTAAGTGGGAAGCCCTGAAGTGCGTTTTGCGAGGTGTGTTGATCAAACATGGCTCTCGATTGAAACAAGAGGCAGCAGCTAATTTAAGTAATTTACTCACTAGACTGCACACGTTGGAATTTAGGCACAAACAGATTGGGGACGAGGTCATCTATTGGGAGCTGATGCAAGTTAAACATGACATCCGTAGAGTGCTAGATCAAAAAAATAAGTGTTACCAGCAGCTCTATGCTCATTCCTTTTACGAATGGAGCAAAAAAGCCAGCAGAATGCTGGCCAGAGCACTGCGGGATAAAAGGACGTCTCTGTTAGTTTCTTCGATAAAGACTAAGACGGGTAAGGTGGCCAATCTCACCTCGGAGATTCTTGAGGCATTCCATGACTATTATCATGAGTTGTATAATCTCCCTTCCCCATCCTCGCTTTCAGGCTCTGCTCAATTGGAGGAGTACCTTAACCTCACGGCACCCCCCTGTTCTGGCGACTGACAGATTGGCCCTACTGGAAGCCCCATTTTCGCCCGAAGAACTAAAAGCTGCCATAGCTTCCCTTCCGAATGGTAAAAGGACCTGATGGTTACACTGCTAAATTTTATAAAGCTTTATGAGATGAGTTGTTGAGTCCCATGTTAGATTCTTTTAACTCTCCTTCCTTTTATAATGGCCCATCGCCCCAATTTTTACAAGCGCACATTACTGTTATCCCGAAGGAAGGTAAAGACCCTCTTTATGCTCCAGTTACAGACCAATCTCATTACTGAATACGGATGCAAAATTGTATGCCAAACTCTTGGCTTTGCGCCTTAACACCATCTTGGAGGACCTTATTGGTCTGGACCAAGTGGGATTCGTTCCCTCGCGGGAAGCCCGTGATAATACTCTAAAAACCTTCTCTATCATTCAACTAATGCGGGGAAGTGGGGTGCCCTGTGTGCTGCTTTCTAAAGAAGCAGAGAAAGCGTTTGACAGAGTAGACTGGTCGATCTTACGAGCAGTTTTGCTGAAGATTGGCCTAGGTCCTCTAATGGTACAAAGGATGATGGCCTTGTATCATAATCCCAGTGCACAGATTCGGATAAATGGTACCTTATCTGCTCCGGTCTCCATACGAAATGGCACCAGGCAGGGTTGCCCCTCTCGCCCATCCTTTATATATTGGTAGAACATCTCTTACGCGAAATTAGAAACAACCCGAACATACAAGGCATTCGCGTGGGGATTGCGCACCATAAATGCGCTGCCTACGTGGATGACCTTCTTCTTTACATTACCCAACCGCTTATTTCCTTGCCAAGTTTGATGTCCTCTCTTCATTTGTTTGGTTCTTTGTCTAATTTTAAAATTAATTATACGAAATGTACCGCGCTGGGCATAAATCTAGAGGAGATCACGCTGGAGGTGTTAAAGGATAGGTTCCCGTTTATTTGGGCCAGGGGATCCCTTAAGTATCTTGGGATCCGTATCCCCGCTAACCTTCAGGAGGTCTTTGACTTAAACTTTGCCCCGCTTCTGCGCATGATCTCAACAGACCTGACACGCTGGAACTTGAGGGACTTCTCTTGGCTCGGCCGTATTAACATCATTAAGATGAATGTATTACCCCGTATTCTGTACTTGCTACAGGCCACGCCTTGCCTCTTGCCAAAGTCATTTTTTCAAGGTATTGATAAATGTTTTAGACAATTTATATGGGCAGGGAAGAAGGCAAGAATTGCCAAACATACCCTTATCAGGACCAGACGGGATGGGGGACTGGCTTTGCCAGACATGAAGACGTATTATGTGGCAACTGTTGCGACACAATTCGCTGACTTGTACCAACATAGTCTCCCGAAGACCTGGGTACAATTGGAGGAGGGCCTCCACAGTGCCCCGCTCTCGAACCTGCCTTGGTTGCCCCCGTCCTTGTTGCCCTTGAGACTCATTCAAGAGCTCCCCTGGGTGGTGCAGCATATGCTATTGGCGTGGCGCAAATATGGTGCCCCGTTGTGTCTTTTCACCCCGGGAGGCCCCTAGACACCGGTGACAGGTAATCCATCCCTTGAACTAGCCTTCCCTCTGCTCTCTGCTTCTGGGAGAAACTATAGTAGACCACTGTTTTGCGCTGAGGTGCTTTCCTCCCAAGGTATGAAGCCCCTATCGGAGGTTGCCAACGCTCTTTCCTCATTCTCATTGACCTGGTTTAGTTACATACAGATTTCGCATTATTATGCCACCAACAAACAGGTCCTGAACTTTCACAGAAATCTAACCCAGTTTGAGGAGCTTTGCATCGGCCGTGTTCCGAGTGACCACCTTATCTCTCGGATCTATGTTCTGATCATACAATCTCGGTCGAGCTTCAGCTGGACATATCGAAATAGCTGGGCTAGGGAACTGGGGAGGCCCATTATGGAGGAGGACTGGCAAAAAGCGAGTACCCTTTCATATATATCCATTGTTTCTTGTAGGTTGCAGGAACTCAATTATAAGGTGCTCTCCCGTTGGTATAGAGTGCCCACCTTACTACATGCTCTTTACTCTTCAGTTCCTAATACTTGCTGGAGGTGTGGGGCTGATGAGGGTACTGTGACCCACATTTGGTAGTCATGTACTGTTCTACGGGACTTTTGGGATAAGGTCCTACAGGTTATAGAGCTTGTCAAGGGGATACGGTTACAAAAGGACCCGCTTGTGGAGTTATTGTTTGTCATACCACACTCAAGGGCCATGTCATTATTTTTATGATCAGTTCGGCGAACACATTGATACCCCGGCTGTGGAGGTCTACAGAAGCGCCTTCGATAACTGCTTGGTACAAAGAGTTATTATCTCTCCAACGCATGGAAGAGATAAGGGCAGATCACAACCAAACATGGCATAGATTTTTGGCCAATTGGTCGAGCTGGATTGCCTTTTGTGGCTCCTCGGATTTTAACTAGTTTGTATTAGTTTCCGGGATCAGGTATGGGGTGCATGTGCTCCTGAAGAGTTATGGCACTTGATGGTGGTATACGGTACCTGACTCGCGGTTATTTCTTGATTTGAGATCGGTCACCCTCTACCTTGTTTTGATACACAGCGCTCTGAAACGCTTCTCCTACTCCCCTATGGTCGACATTAGTTAAATGTTCTTGGGTTATAGAGTTAAGAGTTCTGCTTTCTTCCTCTTACAGCGAGTAACAAATCAGCTTCCAATGACTATTTCCGAGTGTTTCTGGAGAAGGGATACCTATGTCTCTAATTTTTTTTTTCTCGCAGGTCCCTTTTTGAGTAAATCAGTGTTTATTTACAGTCTCAAACTCTCTGTGATAAAAGATGTCGGTTTTCTGATGTTTAATAGGTATTAGCCAACGATTATTATTCTGATGATAGTTAACTTGGATATGTTTCTTTACCTGCATTGTACAATCATTTTTACTTTTTGCTTGTATTTCCTTGCTTTGTCATACCACATGTTTGATTTGTACACCACTATTGTCTATTCAATAGAGTGTTGAATATGGAAAAAAAAATAAAACATGTACACAGCCCTATTTATGTTACAAATGCCAATTACCCCAAAAAGGATAAAAAATGTAAAAAAGTTCATGATCTAGCCTATAAATCTGTCATGTTATTTTACCAACACGATGAATTCTGTAAAAAAACAAAAAAACAAAATTGCAGTTTTGTGATTTTTGTTCATCCTGCTGCACATGAAATGGAATAAAAAGCAATCAAAAAGTCATATGAACTCCCAAGTGGTACCAATGAAAATGACAATTCGTTCTGCAATAAAAACAACTGTACACAGCTGCCTATACAGAATTTTTTTTTATGGCTATTAGAAGATAGTGATGCAAAAATATTGTTTTACATAAAAAAACACTTTTTTTAAAAAAACAAGACATAAATAAACAATATAAGTTGGGTATCGCTGTAATCATATCGCCCCATGGAGTAAAATTAACATGTCCTTTAAAAACACTACCAACATTTCTGTATTTTCTTCATCCTGCTTCCCAAAAAATGGATTTAAAAGCAATCAAAAAGTAATTTCCCCCTTAAAATGGTAACAATGAAAACATCAACTCATCCTGCAATAAACAAGCCATTAATCAGCACAATATACAGAAAAAAATATGGTTGTCAAATTATGACAACATAAAAAAGGAATTTTTTACAAATGCATTTCCATTGTGTTAAAGTAGTAAAAGATAAAAAAAAAAAAAACATATAATTTATATTGTTGTAATTGTACTGACCCGCTCACTAAAGTTATCATGTAATTTATATGGCGAACACTGTAAAAATGTAACCCGAAAACAATTGCGCAATTGTTAAAAAAACTTTTGACCTGGACAACCCTTTGAAATTTAGTACACATTTATTATAACAGCTTATGTCATGAAGATCTATTGAGTTTTGTAGCCAGTGACCTAGTTGCTAGACTTTTAGAAGAAACTAGACATTGTCTTAGTTCTGAATTGGATGAGGCTATGCAGTCAGCGGCAAATTCAACTGTTGATGGTTTTAGCAGTGGTTGTGGGACATGTGCCATCCTTTGTGAATGAAGCAATAATTGTTTTATCTAGAAATTAATAATAGACCCAACCTCAATTGATTCATATCAGCCACTTCCAGTAGATATCTACTTCCAATAGATATTAAAGTGCTAGACAAAATTTTTCCCAATAGATAAGCAAGGTCATCACAGAGGTAGTTCTTCTGCCTAGCCAATCCTTTTTACGCAATACTGCCAAAGTCTTTGACAGGATCAATTTGAACTTTTTTGTGAGCTGTCCTGCGAAGAATGAGGTGAGGACCACAATTCATTACTAAGTGATGTTATATGGTGCTCCAACTGCTAATATGTGTGCCGACAGTCATCTTTCAGAAGCTTTTTACTGAGGAGGTTCACTCTGTCACTACTTCCCTTTGGTTGTGGGGGTTGACCCATTTGCTTGTACAGTATGTTGATATATTATCTAGATATAATTCATATTATTCTTTGAAGGAAAGTATATCGCTATATGCTAACAATATGTCATTATTTTAGGAAATATTTTTAAATGCCTTGTTGATGACAATTGTATGGGATATTGGCTACTGGTAAAGGAGTTTAGCTACTGGATAAATCGGTCATACTTGTTTCACAGACCCTTTGCCTATTGCAATTTCTTCAAAATACATTCAAATCCAAACAGTTTCAGGTATTAACTAATTGAAGAATCTTTTAAGTGCTGCCTACCTGATATTATTAATCTTAACTTGTTCCTATTGCTGACTAGACCTTTGTCCAAAATATACACTTGTTATCATTTACCAGTATAGATGGTTTGAAAAGATAATCTAATCAAAATTAATATTACGCCCCAGCTCTTATATATATTAGTCAATGCCCTGTTAATGTTCATGGATTTGTTGTGGGATATACTATAATTAAAATAGAGATCCTTCAGAGGGTCAAAGATGCAATAAGACTGGGTATATTTAATGCCTGGCTATATTATGTTTTGTCCTAGATACAACAAATTGTAGGTTGTTACCAGAAAAATACTATGGATACCATGGATACTACTGATTTCCCAATGATCACATTAGCCATATGGTATCTGATCTGTTTAGTAGAGTCTGGTAAAAAAACAGAAAGACCAGCCTAGATATCTCACTCACCATAGTTTAAAACGTATGGGATAGGGAAAAGAACCTTCTAGGAAAAATCGTATTAACTAGGTTTACTCCTATATGATTTAACCCAAAATTACCTGAGTTACATAAACTAAGTGGTTTTGAAAACTATTTTCATAGAAGCATGTTCACCCTAGATCATATTCAACAAAAAATGCTCTTAAAAGCTTTAAACAGCTTCAGGCAGATTTTACATTTCCACACAAGTGTTTTTTCCAATAACATGCTTATATGACTCAGGTACAGCTATTAAACTCGACAGTTGAAAAAAAAAGAAACATATTGTTAAGAGGATTTGTGGTGAATACTCCACTACGGGGCTTATATCCTTTGTTTACAAAGGTCTCCTGTTATCACACAGATACATTTCCTTTACCTGCTAAAAAGAAATGAGAGGCTGAAGTGGAGCTATTATTGGAGAAGCAGTGGGGTACAGTACTTGGGCTAGCTCCAGAGCTGTCTCTAAGTAAGATCCAAAGGCTCTATCAGTTATTACTAATCCATAGAGAATACAAAAATGGAAGAAGAGGCATGGACCGCGCATCCTCATGTTATATGTTGATCTACTGCTTTTCAGCAAAAATTTACAAAACTGAACATACGGTTCTTAGTATACTTTTTGATTAACGGTAATAGCTCACTTGCCACGTCACGGCGACGTCTTTAACCCCTTCACGACCTTGGGCGTATGAGTACGTCCCAGGGCCGCTAAGGGGCTTTGCAGGGGGATCGCTCCGCGACCCCCCTGCACAGCCACCGGGTATTAGCGGCAAATCGCCGCTAACACCCCGCAGTAACAGCGCCGGCGCTGTTTAACCCATCAGACACTGCGGCAAAGATGGCCACGGCGTCTGAATTAACGCTGATCGGTGCCGCGCAGCGATCGTTACGGTCATCGGCACCTGCGCAGCATATCCGACGACCGGGCATGGTGGTGGGGAGCCTTGTGAAGGCTCCCGTCACTTACCCTGGCCGGTTTGCCCCACGTCCGTCCTCAGACAGGAAGTGGGGAAACCGCCATCTTTGTACACCCTAATGCATTGCCTAGGTTGTATTAACAATCGCGCCACCTAGTGGTCAAGTACCGTAGGTGGCCTCAATGTTACAGTAAAAAAAAATAGTTTTAAAGTGCAAAAAAAAAAAAGTATTGAAAGTTCAAATCACCCCCCTTTCCCCATTTTACAAATAAAATCATTAAAATAATAAAAAAGTTACACATATTTGGTATCGCCGCGTCCGAAAAAGTCCGATCTATAAAAATATAACATCATTTATCTCGTACGCTGAACACTGTAGAAGAAAAAAAATTAAAACGGCAAAATTGCGTTTTTTGGTCATTTTACGTCACTCAAAAAAGGGAATAGAAATGATCAAAAAAGTCGCATGCATTCCAAACTGCTAGCGATAAAAAGTACACTTCAGCCCGCAAAAAAATGTCTCCTCACTGACGTCCGTAGGTGTTAGTACAAAAAAGTTATTGGTCGCACAAAATGGCGCCGTAGCGCAAATTTCAAAAATAGAAAATGTTTCGAATTTTTTTTACGGTACCAAAACATAAAGGAAACCCTACATGTTTGGTATATCCGGATGCCTAACAACCTGTCGAAGACAGATAACGCATTATATTGACCGAAGAAAGAACGCCGTAAAAGCAAAACCCCCGCACACATGGCGAAAATACATTTTTTTCACAATTTGTCCCACTTGGAATTTTTTTGCGGTTTCCCAGTATATTCTGTAGTACAGTGAATAACACCATTAGAACGTACATCTTGTCCCGCAAAATAAAAGCCCTCATGTGTCTATGTAGGTGGAAAAATAAAAAAGTTATGGCTTTCAGAAGGCGAGGAGGGAAAAACGAACGTGTCACGAAAAAAAAAATGCCTGGTCCTTAAGGGGTTAAAGTCGGCCCCTACACTAAACAATGGCCGTCTCACTGCACACCTTTCCTTTTTTTGGTGGTGGAGCTGTACGGTGGCCATTGTTACTGTGATGCTATGCCTGTGTGGTGGTGCAGCCCAGAGCTGGTGTGGCTGTTGCTGCGGCGGCAGTCGCCATGCAGTGCACCACTATTACTGTAGGGACCCACCTTAAATAGTTCACCGTGAAGTGGAAAGTGGGCTTGTACTGTTTGACCAAAAATTATGCTAGAAACCTCATGTTCATTTTTGTTAATTTTTGCTGAGAAGCAGTAGATCAACATATAATGTGTGGATGTGCGAGCCACACCCCTCCCTTCATGTTACACTATACAAAACCCTTTCCCTTTTACATAAGATGAGAGTGGGGGCTAATGTCAAATGCTCTAGGGAAACACATATTATGCACTTGAGTTGGGAATGTTCAATGATGAGTACTTTCTTGTTGACTCTCATCAATAAGGGTTAAAATTTTACACTACCTGGTGACCCTAGCAGGAGGAAAATGGGCAGGGCAGCTATGATATGATCATAAGGTCTGTTTGTAGCTGTCATAGTACTGTATGTTGTTAAGGATGCCCCCGTGACCTCCATATCGGCATCCTCACCCTGGCGACATCTCCCATTGCAGGCGACGCTGCAGCCCCGTTCCCTGGCTGCGGGCGAGCCCGCAGCTCTGAACGGCACTTACCCTGCCACACTCCTGTTCCCGGCTGTGCGCGCCCTCCTGTTGCGGCCGTGCGCGCGCTCACCCCCTAGTGCGCGCGTGGTACTGCAGTCAGGCTTAAAGGGACAGCGCGCCGATGATTGGTTTCCTGCCCCTTCCTACTACCCTTGCCGAATCGATAGTGCCCTGTGCCTTGAGAGAAAGCGTTCCCATATATCTTGTTGTCTACTGTGTACCGTACCTTCTACCTACGTCCCTTGACTACGCACCAAAGCCGCATGACCTGACCTTCTGCCTGTCCCCGACTACGAACCATAGCCGCCTGTCCTGACCTTCTGCCTGTCCCCTAATACGAGCATGCTTCAAGATTCTGTACCACGCAACACCTCGGCCGCCACCGTGAGCAAGTCATGTCAGGGGTGGCAACCTGGTAGCAATCCGCCGCAGGAAGTCCATCCCGCTTTGCAGTGGGCTCTGGTGAAAACCGTACCTAATTATATTTAGATGGGCGAATTTCTCATAAATTCGGGTCGCTCAGTTCGCCGAATTTCCCGACAAATATAAATTCGGTCCGACTTACTTCGGGACGAATTGCATTAAAAAACAGCTATTTCCAGGCTGCACAGAGCCTGCAGGGTGCTATAGAATGTAGTGCCATGTTTAACTATCCAGAGGGAGCTTGGTTTGGTCTTCATACAATGTTGTGTTTTAGTATTACATGCTCATGACTGCCGCCACACTTAGAATCGCTTCACTCTAAAATTCCCTGGGCAGTAGGCCACAGAGTGGCACAATAGAGAGTGGAGGTGATGGCGGCAACAGCATGAGGTCAGACAGTGGCATAATGACATTCTGGAAGTGGCAAAAACAGGAGTATGCCACAGAGTGGCTCAATGGCACAGTGTGGAAGTCACGGCAGCAGCTGCATTAGATCAGACAGTGGCACAATGACATTCAGGAGGTGGCAAAACAGTAGTAGGCCACAGAGTGGCACAATGACACAGTGTGTAGGTCACGGCAGCAGCCACAGCAGCAGCATGAGGTCAGACAGTGGCACAATGACACAGTTTGTAGGTCATGGCAGCAGCCACAGCAGCAGCATGAGGTCAGACAGTGGCACAATGACAATTTGGAGGTGGCAAAAAAAGGAGTAGGCCACAGAGTGGCACAATGATACAGTGTGTAGGTCATGGCAGCAGCCACAGCAGCAGCATGAGGTCAGACAGTGGCACAATGGCAGAGTGTGTAGGTCACGGCAGCAGCCACAGCAGCAGCATGAGGTCAGAAAGTGGCACAATGACACAGTGTGTAGGTCACGGCAGCAGCAGCATGAGGTCAGACAGTGGCACAATGAGTAGTAGGCCACAGAGTGGCACAATGACAGAGAGTGGAGGTGACGGCGGCAGCAGCATGAGGTCAGACAGTTGCACAATGACATTCTGGAGGTGGCAAAAACCGGAGTAGGCCACAGAGTGGCACAATGACAGCTTTTGGAGGTGATGGCGGCAGCAGCATGAGGTCAGACAGTGGCACAATGACATTCTGGAGGTGGAAAAAACAGGAGTAGGCCACAGAGTGGCACAATGACACAGTGTGGAGGTCACGGCAGCAGCAGCATGAGGTCAGACAGTGGCACAATGAAATTCTGGAGGTGGCAAAACAGTAGTAGGCCACAGAGTGGCACAATTACAAAGAGTGGAGGTGACGGCGGCAAGAGCAACAGCATGAGGTCAGAGAGTGGCACAATGACACAGTGTGGCTGTAACGGCACCAGCAACAACAGCAGCAGCCTGAGGTCATAAAGTGGCAAAATGACAGAGTGTGGAGGTGGGTGGCAATACCATGCCCTGGGACAGATGGTGGGTGGCAGAAGGTGTAAGTGTCAGCAGATGTGTGGCATCAGGCGTTTGGCGGCATCAGAATAGTGGCTGAGGCAGGTAGTTTGAACCCAGAATCATTTCTCACAGTTTGGGTGAGGCATCATGGCTGATGTAGTCTGACGCCTAAGGCATTGGTGTGTGGAAATCCTGGCCGATCCACGCCTGATTCATCTTGACAAAGGTCAGTCGTTCCACATTTCCCGTGGACAAGCGGGTTCTCCGCACTGAACACCCGCTCTAATGCCACACTACTGGCCGGGCAGTATGTGGCCGGAAACTCGGCAAGTTGCGGCCACATATCCAGTTTGGCTGCCCAGTAGTCCAGCGGATCTTCTAACTGGGGTGGCAGAGTGCTGTCCAAGTAGGCCATCACCTGTTGGTTCAGGGATTGCTCCAGGTCCTGCTGCTGCTGGCGACTACCCTCCTCACTAGGCGGGTGAAGATAGCTGCTCATCAGTGACTCCAGACTTAGGTTGCTGCTGATGGAGCTGGTATTTGCCCTACCCCCACCTTCCCCCGGCAGCCGCGGAAGTAGTACGTGAGCGCTGAAGAACCCCCCGGTCAGACCTGTCAGAGGAGGGACGATGTCACACATAGGCAGCGGCCAACTGACTACAGAGGATTTCCCTATAGTATTTGAGTTTGTCCTTCCTCCCAATAGCTGGGAAAAAGGCTCCCCTTCGGGACCGGTAGCGAGGGGCCAATAGGGTGGAGAGCCAGAAGTCATCCCTCTGCCGGATGCTGACTGTTCGGCTGTCACTAGCCAGGCAAATCAGCATGCTGCGGACCATCTGCACAAGTGACTCCGAGGGGCTCACTGTCTCCATCTCCACTGTATACTACCACGGTGCTTGAGGGTCATCTGCCTCGTCTTCCTCATATCCATCTACCTCCTCCAGCTGCTCCTGCTCCTCCTCTCTTGTCACCTGGGTAGAAAATCCACTAATTTCACCAGACAATGCTTCTGCTCCAATGTCCTCCTCCTCCTCCTCCATTTCAGTCCCCACCGGACTCATGTGGCCGTGAGATGTAGTCGCCACGTCTCCAGTCCCCTGCCCAGACAGATTTTTCAGCATCTGTTTCATGGACATGAAGCAGTGGAATGACGTTATTCATCCCGTAGTCCTGGCGACTGACAAATAACGTTGCCTCCTCAAATGGCCTCAACAAACGGCAGGTGTCACGCATGAGCTGCCACTGGCTGACATCAAAGTTACACAGGGGAGTACTTCTGTCCGCCTGGATCATCAAAAAATCGTTAATGGCCTTTCTCTGTTCATATAGTCAGTCCAACATGTGCAGGCCAGAATTCCAACGGGTGGAAACATCGCATATCAGAGTGTGTTGGGGGTGGCCGTTCTGTCGCTGCAACTCGAGGAGGGTGTTCCTGGCTTTGTAGGAATGGATGAAGTGCATGCACAGTTTCCTGGCCATTTTCAGAATGTTCTGAAGATCGGTGGAAGACTTCAGGAACCTTTTCACAACCAGATTAAACACATTCACCATGCAGGGCGCATGGACCATCCCTCCTCGGTGCAGCGCAGTCACCATGTTACTCCCATTGTCTGTCACCATGGTTTCGATTTACAGTTGGCGCGGTGAAAGCCACACATCGATTTCTTGCTGCATGACGCGGAGCAGTTCCTCCCCTGTGTGACTTCGTTTGCCGAGGCAAGCCAGGTGTAGAACTGCGTGACACCGCTGTGCCCTACACATGTGGTATGATGGAGCAGTACTTGTGGAGGCTGAGATGGTGGTGGTGGTGGTGGAGGAGGAGGAGGCGGACATTGGCGCTGGAGCCACAGTTTGACAATGTGGAGGAAAAATCGGCGTCTCCTGTGCAAGTTGTTGGTGTGCCTGGGTAGGAAGCACATTCACCCAATGGGCTGTAAAGGACATGTACTTGCCCTGACCGTAGTTACAGCTCCAGACGTCCGTGCTGCTGTACACCTTGGAACAAACCGATAAGCTCAAGGACTGGTCCACTTTCTGTTCTACATATTTATGAAGTGCTAGTACTGCCTTTTTGGAAAAGAAATTACGGTTTGGAACTCTCCATCTCGGCTCGGCACAAGCCATTAGTTCTCTGAATGGTGCAGAGTCCACCATTTGGAAAGGGAGGGACTGCAGTACCAACAACTTGGACAGGAGCACGGTCAGCTGCTGCACCTTAGGATGGTTGGACGCATACTGTTGTCTCTTTGCAATCGCCTCGCTGAACGACTGCTGGCGCCATGAGTAGCGAGGAGCAGGAGCATCTGGACCGGGAGATGATGGCAAAGAGAAACAGCTCCTTTCTGCAGAGGTGGTGGAGCCTTGACTGGCTGCAATGGCATGCGTGCCACTGGCCGCTGCTGCTGCTGCTGCGGCGGCAGGATGGACCACCACATCTGAGCCACGTTTCTCCCAGGCCACCGGATGGTGACGCTGCATGTGTTGACGCAGGGCCGTTTTGCCAACGTTAGCTCCCTGGCCACGCTTCACTTTCTGCCCACATATTCTATATATACCCATATTCGGCTCCCGCGGTGTCTTAGCAAAGAACTGCCACACCGCAGAGTAGCTGATTTTACCGCCAACGCTCCGCACTGAGTGACTACTGCTGCCGCTGCCTCGCTGAGCCCCTGTGCCGCTACTTTCTTGGACCTGCGAAGCGGGTTTTCTACCCCGTGGGTGCTTGGCTACCGATCTCACACTGCTGCTACCCTGCTGACTCAGGGCCACACAACCCACTTGCTGGCTGCGCCGCTGCCTGACGTGCAAGCTGACGCCCTTTTTCCCCTGACGATGATGAAGCCCTTGCCTCACCCGGCTCCCAAGTGCAGTTGGCTACATCATCATCTATTTGTGTTTCATTGTCACTGCTGTCCTCATCACCGGTCTTGGTATGCTGACCCCTCACAACATTACCTCCCATGCCACACTCCACATCTATACTTTGCCACCTACTGCAAGAAGCAGGGGATATTGGCCCCATTTCTTCGCTGCCAAGTAGCTGCTGAGTCACCTCCTCAAATTGTTCATCCTCGCTATATAGTGGCGCTGAGCCCAGACCACGTAGTAGATCTCTGGCTGAGGGAACCAGATGGGACAGAGGCGGGTTGAGGACAGGTGAGGGCCGCTGACCCGCTCCCGGGCCATGCCAACTAAGCGTTGTGTCTGACGATCCCACCGACTCTTGGCTGGGGTTGTCAGATGTCATCTGGGAGGAAGTGGATGACCTAGTCAACCAATCAAGAACCCTTGGGTTGCTAGTCAGCACACGGTCACTACAGTAGATGACAGCGGCAGTTGTGGCCTCACCGAGTGCATAGAGGGGAAGACACCACTGCGGGGCAGAGAGCGAGCGCTCCCTGCGCCGCAGTGGACTCCGGACGGCCGCAAGCAGACTCGCGGCCGCCCGGAGTTTCTGGCACAGGCAGCGTGTGTCATCACGCTGCGTGCACGGCCTGATGACATCACCCGCCTGTGCCAAGAAGACAGAGCGCTCAGGACGCCGGACAGCGAGGAGGCGGAGCGGCGACGGAGTCAGGTAAGTGTTTGTTTGTTTTTTTTTTATTACCTGACTATACCCAGCCTATACCTGCCTATACCTGCCTATACCTAGCCTATATCTGACTATACCTGCCTATACCAGCCTATACCTGACTATACCTAGCCTATACCTGCCTATACCAGCCTATACCTAGCCTATACCTGCCTATACCAGCCTATACCTGACTATACCTGCCTATACCTGCCTATTACCTGCCTATACCTAGCCTATACCTGCCTATACCAGCCTATACCTGACTATACCTAGCCTATACCTGCCTATACCAGCCTATACCTGCCTATACCCAGCCTATACCTGCCTATTACCTGCCTATACCTAGCCTATACCTGCCTATACCAGCCTATACCTGACTATACCTAGCCTATACCTGCCTATACCCAGCCTATACCAGCCTATTCCAGCCTATACCTGCCTATACCTGCCTATTACCTGCCTATACCTAGCCTATACCGGCCTATACCAGCCTATACCTGACTATACCAGCCTATACCTGCCTATTACCTGCCAATACCTAGCCTATACCTGCCTATACCAGCCTATTACCTGCCTATACCTAGCCTATACCAGACTATACCCAGCCTATACCCAGCCTATACTAGCCTATACCCTACCTATACCTGCCTATACCCAGCCTAAACTAGCCTATACCTGCCTATACCTAGCCTATACCCTACCTATACCAGCCTATACTCAGCCTATACCCCGCCTATACCAGCCTATACCCAGCCTACACCTGCCTATACCCTACCTATTAGAACATATACCTGCCTATTACCTGCCTATTACCTGCCTATAATGACATATAACTGCCTATGGGGGACATAAACCTGCCTATAACTGCCTATGGGGGACATAAACCTGCCTATGTAATTTTATTGGTATCCATTTTTATTTTTGATATTTACCAGTGCTGCATTTTCCACCCTAGGCTTATACTCGAGTCAATAAGCTTTCCCGTTTTTTGTGGCAAAAGTAGGTACCTCGGCTTATACTCGGGTCGGATTATACTCGAGTATATACGGTATGCTACAGGCAAAATCTCTTTTTTGCCGGTGAAAAAGACGGTTTCTTTTAGTCACCACAGCAGCAGAACAACGCTTAATTAACGATGTAAATTGCGCAAAAGAATTGAGCAACCAAAAACTACCAGCTTTGTAGCGTGTTACAATGGCATGTATTTTACGCTACACTGCAAGAGAAAAACTTGTAATTAACCTTCGGTTGTGAATTATGCTACAGGCAAAATGTCTTTTTTGCCGGTGAAAAAGACGGTTTCTTTTAGTCACCACAGCAGCAGAACAATGCTTAATTAACCCCCGGATGTGAATTGCGCAAAAGAATTGAGCAGCCAAAAATTAAATGGTATTTGTTTTGTAAAAACACTGTTTCTTTAAATGAATACAACAGGAACAGGCTTAGATCACCCTTGGATATTCAATGTGCTGTGAGCAGATAGCATTAAAATGTATATGCAGCTGCACTGGACGCACACTGGACTTCAGATCCAATACCCCACAAAATCAGAAATAGAACGTTAAGAGAAGCAGTCTCTGAGACAAGCTGTGACACCCCCCAAAAATCGCTGTATAAAAATGAGTTCTTTAGTAAGAGATATCATTAGCAGCCGTGGCAGCACCTTCCCTAATCAGTACAGTGAGAGCGGTATGAGCTCCCAGCGTCGCGCCCGGACTTATATAGTGCGGTGACGTCACAGAATCCCGCCGGTCTCTGATTGGCTTCATCTCTGCACACGTCATGTAGGCTATGCCCTTCTTCCTCCCAGACATCTTTGCCCCATGTAACGCCATGTGCTTGCAATCAAAAGCACATTTCGTTCACGCAAAGTACCCCAAAGTTCGACTTCGTTCCGAACCGGAGTTTTCCTGAAATTCTACCTTGTTGGAATCAATTCGCCCATCTCTACTTATATTCCACTCCCTGGCGTAGCTTACACCATCGCTTGCGGTGGTCCAGAGGATCCACTTCCACAGACCGTTATAGTTCGATTCGGCCATGGATCCCGCCAATGTGCCTCTATCAAGTGTCTCTGACATCACCACTATCGTGGCCCAGCAATCTAACCAGATCACACAGCAAGCGCAGCAGCTTAACCAGCTGACTACTATGATGCAGCAGCTCCTTGTCACTCAACAGCAGTCGGCTGCGGTGGCTTCTCCCGTGGCAGCCGACCCGGGGATTTCTGTCGGTCCTAAACTTCGCTTGTCCATGCCGGTGACGTTTGTTCGGGACGCTAAGGCCTGCAGGGGCTTCATCACCCAATGCTCCCTCCACGTGGAACTTATGGCTGGTCAGTTCCCGTCTGAAAGTTCCAAGGTGGCCTTCGTGGTCAGTCTCCTCTCCGGGAAAGCCCTGGCCTGGGTGACTCCCCTTTGGGACCGAGGCGATCCGGTCACAGCTGATCTTGCGACATTCCTGCAGGAGTTCTGCAGTGTCTTCGAGGAGCCTGCCTGTGCCTCATCTGCCGAAACCGCCCTGTAGAACTTGGAGCAATGGAGCTCCTCTGTAGGAGACTACGCCGTGCAATTCCGCACACTAGCATCAGAGTTGGCTTGGAATGATGCCGCGTTGTGCGCCACATTCAAGAAGGACCTCTCCAGCCAGATCAAGGATGCCCTCTCCAACAGGGACTCTCCGTCTTCTTTAAGTAAGCTTATCCTTCTGGCAACTCGTATAGACATCCGTTTCTCGGAGAGATAAGAGGAGCTCCGTCAAGAGCACGAACCAGGCCGAGCACGTCATCTACCCCGTCTTGCGCCGTCTTTTCTTCGGCCTCCACTGCCTTCTACACAACCTGCTAAGGAAGAGGCCATGCAAGTGGACAGAGCCCACAAGAACTTAGGCGATGACGTGAGGGGAACTTGTGCCTCTACTGCGGCAGCCCGAACATCTCTTCAGGGGCTGTCCACTCTATCCACAATGTCCGGGAAACGTTCGCACCTAGGCTTCGTGGGAGAGGCGTCCCTAGGTGGGAAAAATCCTTCTCCACGGCTCATGCTGCCAGTTCTGGTCACAACGAATGCCGGAATCTCATTTCAAGCGGCTGCCTTCCTGGATTCTGGATCCGCTGGGAACTTTATGGACGCGACTTTGGTGGCCAAGTATCATCTCTTGGTGGTCCGCCTAGACCAACCCTTGGCCATCTCGTCCGTGAGTGTTGAACTTTTGAGCGACTCTATCGTCTTTCGGACTGAATCGGTGGTCCTTCAAGTAGGGGCTTTGCACAATGAGAGGATCGCATTCTTCGTGTTACCCCGTTCTTCCTCGGCTGTCCTCCTGGGGCTTCCGTGGCTGCAGCATCATGCTCCTATGCTCGACTGGAAGACAGGCGAAGTTTTGCGTTGGGGTCAAGACTGTCAGACTCGCTGTCTATCGGCACCTCGCCCGGTGCGCCCCATTCCTCTACAGTCTCCGCTCAAGCCTCTTCCAGGCTTGCCGCTACCATACCAAGACTTCCAGGATGTCTTTTAAGAAAATCAAGCAGAGACTCTTCCACCTCATCGTCCCTACGACTGCCCGATAGACCTGCTACTTGTGACCAGTCCCCGTCGGGGTAGGGTCTACCCGCTCTCCGTACCTGAGACACTGGCTATGTCAGCCTATGTTAAAGAAAACCTACAGAAAGGCTTCATCCGCAAGTCTTCTTCTCCTGCGGGTGCCGGTTTCTTCTTTGGGAAAAGAAGGACGGATCCCTGCGACCGTGCATCAACTACCGCGGTCTCAACAAAATCACCATTAAAAACCGGTATCCATTGCCACTGATCACCGAGCTCTTCGACCGTCTCAGGGGAGCGAAAGTCTTTTCCAAGTTAGACTTGCGGGGGGCTTATAACCTCATTCGGATCCGCAAAGGTGACGAGTGGAAGACGGCCTTCAATACTCGGGATGGGCACTTCGAGAATTTGGTGATGCCCTTCAGCCTATGGAACGCTCCAGCGGTTTTTCAGGAGTTTATCAATTACATTTTCCGGGATCTCCTGTACACCTGTGTGGTCGTCTACCTAGATGATATTCTGGTTTTCTCGCCCAATCTGGAGGTCCAGCAGTCGCATGTGCACCAGGTCCTGAAACGCCTGCGTGAGAATCATCTCTATGCCAAGCTGGAGAAATGCCAATTCCATCAAACCAGCCTTCTGTTTCTCAGATATATTATCTCAGACAAGGGTCTGCAAATGGACCCCACAAAATTGTCCGCTGTTCTGCAATGGCCACGACCTGTTGGCCGCCGGGCCATACAACGTTTCTTGTCCAACTACTACAGGCAATTCATCCCCCATTTTTCAACATTGGTGGCACCGACTGTGGCTCTCACCAGGAAGCATGGCAACCCGAAAGAGTGGCCACCAGCTGCTGAAGAAGCCTTCTCTAACTTGAAATCAGCCTTCGCCTCTGCCCCTGTGTTGTCCTGGCCCGATACAGAGAGTCCCTTCTTTTTAGAAGTCGACGCCTCCTCCATAGGGGCAGGAGCGGTCCTCACTCAAAAGGGGCACACGGTCAAGACCCAGACCTGCGGGTTCTTCTCTAAGACATTTTCACCCGCCGAAAGGAACTATACCATCGGGGATCGTGAACTGCTGGCCATCAAGCTTGCCCTAGAGGAATGGCGCCTCCTCCTGGAGGGGGCTCGGCATCCAGTAAATATTTTTACTGAGCACAAAAACCTTCTTTACTTTCAGACCGCACAACGTCTCAATCCACATCAAGCCAGGTGGTCTTTGTTCTTCTCCCGGTTCAATTTTGTCATACACTTTCGACCGGCTGAAAAGAATATTAAGGCCGATGCCCTTTCTTATGCTTCTGATGTTATTGATGAAGAGGCCACTCCTCAGCACATTGTACCTCCTGAATGTCTGATATCTGCAGCTCCCATAACCCTCCAACGTGCTCCTTCAGGCAAGACATATGTGCGCCCTGCACTCCGGCTAAGGATTCTGGAATGGGGCCACTGCTCGCGTATTGCTGGACATCCGGGGGTGCGGAAGTCTTGTTCATTGATCTCTCGATTCTACTGGTGGCCCAATCTCACTAAAGATGTGAAGGAGTTCATGGAAGCCTGTACCACCTGTGCTCGCAACAAATCACCGCGCCTCAAACCTGCGGGTTTGCTACAGCTGCTGTCGGTTCCTAACAGTGCCTGGGGCCACATCGCCATGGACTTCATCACCGATCTGCCTCCCTCTGACGGTATTACGGTTATATGGGTAGTCACTGACCGTTTCTCCAAAATGGCGCACTTTTTTCCCCTGCCTGGTCTACCGTCTGCTCCCCGACTCGCCAATATTTTTTTTAAGCATATCTTCAGGCAACATGGACTTCCCCAACACATTGTTTCTGACCGGGGAGTTCAATTTGTCTCTCAGTTTTGGCGAGGTCTCTGCTCACTTCTACAAATTAATCTGGATTTCTCTTCTGCATACCACCCGCAATCCAATGGTCAGGTGGAAAGAGTGACCCAGGTCTTGGGTACCTATCTCCGCCATTTTGTGTCCGCAAGACAAGATGATTGGTCCAGTCTGTTGCCATGGGCAGAATTTTCTTATAATTCTCTCGAATCCGATTCTGCTGGGGCATCCCCCTTCTTCATTGTCTTTGGTCGGCACCCCCGTCCACCCCTTCCACTGCCCCCAGCCTCCTCTGATGTCCCTGCGGTGGACAATCTGGTCCGTGACCTATCTGCCATATGGGAGGAAACACGACGATCTCTGCTTCGGGCCTCTGCTCGTATGAAAGTTCAAGCGGACAAGAAAAGAAGACCCACTCCTTCCTTTGTTCCGGGGGATAAGGTATGGCTATCTGCCAGGTACGTCCTCTTGAAGATTCCTAGCTACAAGCTTGGACCCCGGTTCTTAGGCCCCTTTGAAGTCCTGGGACATATTAACCCGGTGGCCTACAAACTCCGGCTCCCTCCCACTATGCGCATCCCCAATTCATTCCACATCTCCCTGCTGAAACCAGTCGTCCGTAATCGGTTCTCACGGTCTGTGGTTCCCCCGTCTCCCGTAGCTGACTCCACTAATGTGTTTTCTGTCAAGGAGATTTTAGCCATGAAGACGGTTAGAGGGAGACGATTTTTTCTGGTGGACTGGAAGGGGTTTGGGCCGGAAGAAAGATCATGGGAGCCGGAGGAGAACATCCTGGACCAGAACCTCCTGACTAAGTTTCTGCGGGCTAGGAAGAGGGGGAGGCCAAAGGGGGGGGGTACTGTTACGGATTTCCCCGTGACCCCTGTATCAGGTCGCAGGCGCATCCGCACCCCGGCAGCATCTCCCACTACGGGCAACGCCGCAGCCCCGTCCCCGGGCTGCGGGCACGCCTGCAGCTCTGAACGGCACTCCTGTTTCCGGCCGTGCGCGCACTCCTGTTGCCGGCCGTGCGCACGTGGTACTGCATTCAGGCTTAAAAGGACAGCGCGCCGATGATTGGTTTCATCGGACGCTGATCCTATTTAAGTACTGCCCCTTCCTACTACCCTTGTCGAATCGATAGTGCCCGGTGCCTTGAGAGGAAGCGCTCCCGTATATCTTGTTGTCTACTGTGTACCGTACCTTCTGCTTCCGTCCCTTGACTACGACCCAAAGCCGCCTGTCCTGACCTTCTGCTTGTCCCCGACTATGAGCCTGCTTCACAATTCTGTACCACGCAACACTTCGGTCACCACCGCGAGCAAGTCACGTCAGGGGTAGCGACCTGGTAGCAATCCACCGCAGCAAGTCCATCCCGCTGTGCGGCGGGATCTGGTGAAAACCGGACCTACTTAGATGGCTTACACCATCGCTTGCGGTGGTCCAGAGGATCGACTTACACAGACCGTTACATATGTTATATAGAATGTATCCTCCACTATTGTAACTCTGTGTATACCCCACATTTCAGTGACTTAGAAGACCCCCACTCCCTTTTGCAAATGGAATTTGTAGTCCTGGCTTGTGGAGCATCATATGTTCCTTTAAAAAAATTCCTCTTACCCTATGTTTATGTGTCCACTCTCTAAGCAGCATTTTTATTGCAATTTTTATGTCCCTTTTATTACTTCTTGCCCAAATTAGCCCAAAAGAAAATCAGGCCGGAGGTGCCATTTGACCTACCCAGGCTATAAAGTGCAGAGATAATGGGTGATAACCTGGTCTTTGAAAAAATGCTTGTCCACAGAAAAGGACATGGTTCAACTGACCTGTCCAAACTGAAGAACAGCTTGTGAATGCCATCTAGTGGGCAAAGTGGGTAACAATCCTCATTAAGGATGAGCATCCGCCCCCATATCATACTCCCAGCCAGTCAGGTACAAGCTACTTACCATAATTAACTGATGGGATGTTTGAAAACCTGAGATGGCTGAGTGGCCTATGAAACACATTGTCCAGGCTCAAATCATTGTACATAGTTTGGGGTTCAATTGCTGATTGAGTGTGTTCCATTTCTTCCATTTCTCAGGATCTGAAAACCTACCATTGTAAGTGATAGGACTTTCTATGATTTCTCCGATTTATTTTATTACTGATGTATGTATGTCATTTTATTGTATCATTTTTATGTAAGTACTGTACCTTTTTTAAATAAAAATTCATAAGCTTAGCCCTTGTCTGCTGTAAGAACCCATAACATTGAAGAAGTATTTTAACCTTGTAACTGCTGGAGAGCAGTGAGGTAATCATGTAAGCGTTGGTAAGTGGTATGTTTGGGATCAGAGACCTTCAACTCTATTTCCTTTTCTTTATGATTATTGAGGTAGGTGGTGGCAGTGATATATTTTTGGGGTGCTGGAACTGTCTTGAGGTGTGATTTATGCTTGATTTGCCACCTCAGTGAGAGGTGAGTGAAAAGAGAACTGAGTGGAAATAAATCAACTCCATTACAGTGGCCCCTACGTCACCTGCTAGTGAGTGCAGGGCTGGACTGGGAATAAAAATCAGCCCTGGCACAAAGCCCCCACCAGCCCACATACAATATCCGCTTAAAAAATGTCCCTTGTTCTCGCACCTCGCCACTTTCTAAAATAAACTACACTGTATAGGTGCTTTCACATGCAGCATTTTTGGTGCGTTTTTGATGTGTTTTTGGTGCCTTTTTGTGCAGAAAGGCAGAGCAGTTAATGCTGTACATTTCTGCACAAAAAAAAGCATAAAAAAATACACCAAAACCTCTCTGTGTGAAAGCCAAGCAAGAAAGAAACAGTGGTGCAGAGAAACCCCTCATCACAGAGTCAGGTGTGCACTTGCTTTACAATCAGGGACAAGCCCACACTGACACTACATAAGCACCAGCATAACCTACAACCCCACCAATCACATCAACAGTATTCAGGTCACCATCACATGAATACAGCACTGATTCAACACAGAAGTAAAATAACCCCTGACAGCAGGGACTCGTCATCTCTGATGGGAGTTGCTCTCGTCTCCTTTTCTTCTCCTTCTGGCTCAATCCTCCATGATGTCTTCCCTGATGAGTTGTTCCCTTCCATTTTTTCTCTGTCCGTTACAGAATGCAATGTCTTCTTCTCCCGGTCACTACTCGTCCCTGTAGAATTTACCACAAATACATCTTAGACTCCTCTCTTTTCCAGCACTTTCCTATAAATTCCCCAAACAGCGTATGTTAGACCCTAAAAATTAGAAATTAAAAAATATCAGATAAGAGGCATGTAAATAGGTAGACTCCCATTACTTAGGTAAACAGAGCCTTCGTCCATTAATTTTGTAGGTAGACAGGGCCTACCCTTGTAACTAGCCAGGTAGCTGGGGCTGCCCCCAGTAACTAGCCAGGTAGCTGGGGCTGCCCCCACTAACTAGCCAGGTAGCTGGGGCTGCCCCCAGTAACTAGCCAGGTAGCTGGGGCTGCCCCCAGTAACTAGCCAGGTAGCTGGGGCTGCCCCCAGTAACTACCCAGGTTGCTGGGGCTGCCCCCAGGAATTGGCCAGTTAGCTAGGGCTGCCTCCAGTAACTAGCGAGGTAGCTGGGGCTGCCCCCAGTAACTACCCAGTTTGCTGGGGCTGCCCCCAGTAATTGGCCAGTTAGCTAGGGCTGCCCCCAGTAATTAGCCAGGTAGCTGGGGTTGCCCCCAGTAACTAGCCAGGTAGCTGGGGCTGCCCCCAGTAACTAGCCAGCTAGGGCCAGAAATTAGCAGGCAGGGCCAGTATGTAGTCAGGCAGGGCCAGTAAGTAGTCAGGCAGGGCCAGTATGTAAGTAGGCAGGGCCAGTATATAAGCAGGCAGGGCCAGTATGTAGGCAGGCAGGGCCAGTATATAGCCAGGCAGGACCAGTATATAGGCAGACAGGGCCACTTATAGGTAGGCAGGGCCACTATGTAGCCAGGCAGGGCCAGTATATAGGCAGGCAAGGCCACTTATAGGTAGGCAGGGCTAGTATATAGACAGGCAGGGCCAGTATATAGGTAGGCAAGGCCACTTATAGGTAAGCAGGGCAAGCATATAGGCAGACAGGGCCACTTATAGGGAGGCAGGGCAGAATATAGGCAGGCAGGGGCGGTATATAGGAATACAGGGCAGGATATAGGCAGGGCCAGTATATAGGCAGGCAGGGCCCGTTTATAGGTAGGCAGGGCAGTATATAGGTAGGCAGGGCAGTATATAGGTAGGCAGGGCAGTATATAGGTAGGCAGGGCAGTATATAGGTAGGCAGGCAGGGCTGATATATAGGTAGGCAGGGGCAGTATATAGGTAGGTAGGCAGGGCAGTATATAGGTAGGCAGGCAGGGCTGATATATAGGTAGGCAGGGGCAGTATATAGGTAGGTAGGCAGGGCAGTATATAGGTAGGCAGGGACAGTTTATAGGTAGGTAGGCAGGGCAGTCTATAAGCATGCAGGCAGGGAAGTATATAGGTAGGTAGACAGGGTAGTATATAGGTAGGTAGGGCAGTATATAGGTAGGCAGGGGCAGTATATAGGTAGGTAGGGCAGTATATAGGTAGGTAGGCAGGGCAGTATATAGGCAAGCATCGCAATATATATGTAGGTAGGCAGGGCAGTATATAGGTAGGTAGGGAAGTATATAGGTATGTAGGGCAGTATATAGGTAGACAGGGCTAGTAGTTTAAAATTAAAATAAAACCAATACTTACCTGTTGTCTCTGCTTCCTCTTCTGTCTTTGCCTGGAGCGGCCGCTGGCAGCAGAGTGTGGGCCGCGGAGCAGGCGCGCGATGACGTCATTACATCGCACGCTGGCCCCGCGACCTCCTGGGAGCTGTACAGACAGGATCAGAAGATCCCGGCTGTTCAGCCTCGGCCGCTGCTTGCACTGCGCGGTGCAGGCGGCGGCCGTGATGGCTGCATGGCTGGGTCAGTGACCCGGTCGTGCAGCCATGTGGTGAGGGGGCATATGCGACCGTTGCGGCCCCTGTACGTGCGCCAGACGGCACTCAGGACCCGCCAGGGGGAAACACCGGCCCCCTCGGGAATGCGCTCCAAGCCGGCCCTGCGGCCCGGACCCCAGTGGCCCGCCGGGCAAATACCCGATTTGCCCTATGGGCTATCATGGCATTTTTGTGAACAATGTCAGATAATGAGATTACACACCTCTTTCTAGTGGATCCATGTGTGCATGGTTTCGCACCCCGTAAACAGTATATCAATATCCCCTGCCTCTTTTTTTCTGCACTGGTGAGGGATAGATATTGTCTTTGCATTTAGTTTTAACCATGTTTGCAAACTTCTTGTCTATTGTATTATGTTTTGTTTTTTTTTGTTTGAAAATGGAAATTTAGTAATGGTGTTTGTTAAAATTAAAACCTTAGATGTAAAAGATGCATCACTTTCGGCCCCAGAAATGTTTAGTCCCACCCAGCAACCGCTCTTATATTTTATTTGAAGCATTGTAATGCAGTTTTCTTTTACAGAGTATTACAGTGGTGGCCAAAAGTATTGGCACCCCTGCAATTCTGTCAGATAATGATTGAAATACAAATTTTTTGGATTATTTATTCATTTTTTTTTTTTGCAAGAAAAAACAAAAAAACAGAATAAAAACCAAAAACAAATAAATGATCATTTTCACCAAAACTTAAAAAAGGGGCCAGCAAAAGTATTGCACCCTCAGCCTAATACTTGGTAGCACAACTTTTAGCCAAAAAAACTCAAACAACCGTTTCCGGCAACCTCATGAGTTTCTTAAAATGCTCTGCTGGATTTTTAGACCATTCTTCTGTGGCAAATGCTCCGGGGCCCCTGAGATTTGAAGGGGCCTGCTCCAAACTGCCTTTGAGATCTCTTCACGGGGTTTTGTTCTGTTGCGACACTTTAGAAGCTCCAGTGCTTTAACCAAACCATTTTCTGTGTTTTTTAAAGTTTTTTTGGGTCTTGCCCCTGTTTGGGAAGACCCGAGTTGAGGGGCCCCAGCTTTTCACACGGGCCCTACATTAGCTGCAAAATTTGTTAGTGTCTTCCCCCTAAAAAAAGCCTGCACACGGAAGCATTCCAGTCCCAAAAGGCAGAAAAGAAACCCCCAAAATGGGGAAACCTGCCCATGTTTGCTGTAGGGACCGTGTTTTTTTCTTGATGCCTTTTTTTTTTCCGGGAAAATCGTGTTGATGCCTTTTCCCAAAAAGCTCTATTTTTTGTCTCATCTGCCCAAAAACATTTTTCCCCAAAACTTTTTAGGCTTTCTCAGGAAAAGTTGTGGCAAACCCCAGCCGGGCTTTTTTAGTTGAGGTAAGAAGGGGGGTTTCCTGGGAATCCTCCAACAGTCCCTTTTCATTCAGTGCGAGGTAGTCGGGTTGACCTGTTTTAACCTCGGATGCGGGGCAGCTTGAACTTGTTTGGATGTTTTTCGAGGTTCTTTATCCACCCCTCCCAAATCTTTGGGTTTAAATCTCTCGTCAATTTTTCTTTTCCGTCCCATTAGGGAGGATAGCCCGTACCATGGGGGGGTTGCCCCGTGCCCTGGGGAGGGTTTGCCACAGTGCCATAGGGGGGTTACCACATTGCCTGGGCTTTAAAATTCTTTTAAACTTTTTTTGACACTTTCGCCGGTTTGACACAGGAACTTCAGGGCTTTGAAATGGACTTGTAGCCTTTAGATTGCTCTTCTTTTCCTTAAAAATTTTATTCTCAAGTCCTAAAAATTTTTTGGTTTCTCCATGCTCAATGTGGGACACACAAAAGGACAGGACAGAGGTTGAGTCAACTTTTTAAACCTGTAACTGGGTGCAAGTGTGATTTAGTTATTGCCCAAACCTTTTTTGGTGCCACAGGGGAAATTCAGGTGCTGTTAATTCACAATTTTGAAAGCTACATGATTTTTTAAACAGTGCCCAAAACTTTTGCCACCCCCTTTTTTATGTTTGGTTTTGGAATTATATCCATTTGGCTTTATGACAATTCTTTTGTGGTTTTTCCATTGAAGAAAATTAAATGAAAATAATAATACCAAAAATTTGTGATCGCACATTTTTAGGAAGAAATGAGTTTATTGACGAATTGCAAGGGAAATACTTTTGGCCACCACTGTAAAAATGTGTTGGTTCATGATCTGCTGGCCAGTAGGGGGTTTTTGAAAAAAAAGGGAAAAATTTGGGAAAATATATAATTGGGAGGGCCAATATTAGTTTAATTTCTAAATACTATCTTCTTATGGTATAAATGGAGTTGGGCATCTTGTTGGTGGTTTGGAGCCCTAGAAGTTAGTATAAGTAAGTGTACTAGATTTTATGTCTCCTTTCTTCCCTAGCTACAGGCTATATGAGATGCTCACTTGCATTCTCTCCCTTCTCTCCACATTCTGATCACATTTCAGATCACCTCCCCCTTCCTGTTGCTATGTCTAACATTGAGAGAAGGAGGAGGAAAGCTGTCAAAATAGAAACAGTTATCGGGTTTGTGGCAGAGTCTGCAGGACAGTGACACAGGTAAAGGACTGTCAAAGGCAAGATTTTTTTTTTTTGTCTTTTTAATGAAGACTATTTAAAAAGTTGCTTAATTGTGTATAGAATAAGAAAATGAACAATAAAACAGCACAAAGGTTTTCATAGGCTTCTACACATACCTCCAATAATAAAACGTCTGTCCTTTAATAGTTTAAAGGGAACCTGTCACATAGATCATGTCCCCTGGCTGAGGACAGCACAGGCAAGTGTCAGACCTGCTGTTTCCAGCGTTGTGTCCCTTATTCTGTAAGATGCTGACGTTTTAGAGCATTTAATGCTCAAATCTTTTTCATGGGCAGGTATAAACCCCTCCCACCAAAGGCTAGCCCCACCCACTGACAGTTATTCACATGTTTCTACCTATTGAAAGTAATCGGTTTATCAGTTGAGGTGGGCGTAACTAGCTTCAGGTGGGCGGGTTATGAAAAAAAACTGACTCTTTAAATGACTCTTTTCTGGCTGAAAACTGCAGGTTTGAGCACTAAATATTCTAAAACTACAGCATCTTACAGAATAAGGGACACAGCGCTGGAAACATGTCTGTCACTAGCTTGTGCTGCCCTCAGCAAGGGGGGCATAATCTATGTGACAGGTTCTCTTTAAGCAAAAAAGGAAACTTTCTATAATGTAAAACTGCTTTCTTCTTTAATTATTAGCCTCCTTTTCTACCCCTTTCAATATTCTCGTCTGTTTACTTATAGTCAAAAGTCACTAAAGGAATCTGTCCTACAGAGACTAGACAGCTTCAACTCTACTGAGAGATCAGGATACAGCTGTCCATAGAGGTCTATTCAGAGGGTAGGGGAGAGTAGGAGAGGGAGAGAGAAATACAGAGATAGTGCCAGCTGTACAGTGAGTGTTTTATTTTACCTCAGTGCTGGACTCACAGATACGCTGCCCTTTACTGCTGTACTTCCTCCATGCTTTCACTTGTGTGTGGGTTTCCTACTTTCCAATTAATAATGACACAAATGTAATTCCATAGCGTGAAATACTAGCAAATGAGGCTGAAAATCACAGACCAACCACTGGGTGGCCACAATTAGAATTTATATTTTCCGACAGTGTAATATGAAATCATGTTTTTTACAAAGCTGGTCACTTCATGGCAAACATCTCGTAAAACATAAAAAGCCATAAAGAAAGATAATGAAGCACATTTGTGTACACACAAATACTAGTCACTATGGACAAAAACTTTAAACTACTTTCCAGATAATGATGATTAGTTGGCTAAAATAATAATTTGTTGTTTAATTTTACCCAATGAACAATCATTTTGGTTAAAATCATGCATTTTGATTAACTTTAGACCAATGTCTTAAGTCTATGTCAGCCTATGTTAAAGAAAACCTTCTGAAAGGCTACATCTGCTAGTCCTACTCACCAGCCAATGCCAGATTCTTCTTTATGGAAAAGAAAGATGGTTCTCTATGCCCCTAGATTGACTACTGGGGTCTCAATAAGATAATCATCAAAAACCTGTATCCATTGACTTTGATCTCTGAGCTCTTTGAATTTGTGGATTTGTGGAGTCAAGATCTTTACTGAAATTGACATGCAGTGAACCTACAATTTAATTTGCATACAACAAGGCAATGAATGGAAGACCGCTTTCAATACTTGTGATGGACACTATGAGTATCTAGTGATGCCGTTCGGCCTATGCAACGTTCCTGCCGTCTTTCAAGACTTCATCAAAGAGATCCTTAGAGACCTCCTGTATGGTTGTGTCAAGGTATATTTAGTTCACATTTTGATCTAATCTTGAAACGCATTGTGTCCACATTAACCAGGTTCTAAGATCTCTACAGTAAGGGCGAAAAACGGCGCCTCACCGATCCAAATCCCCTGTCGGACGCAGGAATGCGATGTTAGGCGCAGCCTTCGCCACTTTCGGATGCGCCTAAAATGAAGGGGCGTGTAATGGGCGCGGTGCGGGCGTTCTGGGGTGGGACGCGGCTCATTAGTATACACCGAGGCATGTATGATCGCGGCTCGGCAAAGTGCGGCGCATTGCAGAGCTCGCCAGCTCCGACAGGCAGACTTAGTTGAAGTTGGTCTAAATAAGCTGGAGGAGGCGAAGTGAAGCGAGAACGTAACATGAGAGGAAACATATAGAAGATCGCAAAAGAAATCTCGGCTCTCCGCTCCGTGCGGCATGGAGTATGATTGCAAAAAAAAAATCACTTTTATTACGTGTAAAACATGATCAGAAAAAGAGCTCAAACCTTTTAAAAAAAAATAAATAAAAAAAATCACTTTCCAAAAATCTAGAACGTCGCTTTGACCAATCAAATTCAAAGGCGGAACAGTTCAAAATAGAGTAAAAATGCAGAAAAGAGCTGATTGGTTGAAGTAGCGGGGGCTTGGCTATCTCGGCCAATCAGAGCGTGAGCTACTTTGTCCCATTGTAGTCTATGGCCAGATCGGGGCAATGAAATCTCGGCTCTCAGCGCCGTGCGGCATGGAGTATGATTAAAAAAATCGTTTTTATTAGGTGTTAAATTTTATCTGAAAAAGAGCTGAAACCTTCTATAAACATAAATCAATCAAATCCCTAACAACTCGTTTGTCGCCGAGACCGGCGCTACATCAGGAATTGCGATATAGAGAATTGCCGGGAAATACAGTAATTCATATTCTGTAAGCTTTTCTCATTGGTCGGCAGAAACCAACCAATCAGAATAGGAGCGACAGTGAACCATTATTAGCTATGGAAAAGTTTAGACCAATCAAATTCAAAGGCGGGACAGTTCAAAATACGGTATAAAGGCAGAAAAGAGCTGATTGGTTGAGCCCAGGCGGCAGATATGAATCCACCAATCATATGTAGTGCGTTTATTTTGAGTGGAGAAAGAAGGGCGCGATAAAAGGGCGCCCTAAAAGTTATTACTGTCTATGGGAAATAGTCTAGTACTGTGATAGGTTGGGGGGAAGAGGGGCTCGTCCATCTTAGCCAATCAGCGGGTGAGCTACCTTCTCATAGAGTTCTATGGGGAAAAGAAATGCAGAGCAAGCTCTGTTTGTGATTGGCTAAGTTAAAAGAGGCACGGTTATTTGGACCAATGGGAGAGCGAATGATGCTCTTATGGGTTTTCTAATGCAATCTATAATAAAACTGTACATGGACTAAATCAAATGATAATACTCCCGAAGTTGTACCGATCTGTATATAAAATGAACAATAATATGGGGGTAAAGAAAAAAAATATTAATTCAATGAATTTATTGAATTAATATTTTTTTTCCGTTACCCCCAAATAATTGTTCATTTTATATAGAGATCGGTACAACTTCGTGAGTCTTATCATTTTATTTCTGCCATGTTTGAGCTCTTTTTCAGATAATGTTTTACACCTAATAAAGGCCATTTTTTTATTCATACTCCATGCCGCACGGACATCTTTAATGATTTTTCGCTGTTTTCCAGCCTGGCTAGAATCGGAATTCATGTTAGGCGCAGTCCCGCACTGCGCCTAAGTCCCGCACTGCGCTCCACACACTGGCGAGGCGCGGTGAACTTTTCCCCGCATGTATGAGTGCACCTTCTCGGACGGCGAATATTAGGCGCAGGCCCGCACTGCGCCTAAGTCCCCGCACTGCACCTCACACACTGGCGAGGCACGGCGGACTTTACACCGCATGTATAAGCGCACCTTGGCGCCGACATACATGAGGTGCAAATTTCACCAGAAAACTGGCGAAAACATGTGCTCCGACGTGGCAAGAATTTTACATGGTGCCCTAAATTTGAACAACCCAGCCTACCCTTTCTTACGTACATTATCTTTCACAAAGGTCTTCTGATGGATCCTGCCAAATTGACTGCCATCCTAAAATGGCGATTCGATTCGCCGACGTTGCCGAATTTTCCGACAAAAATCGTTTCGATCCGAATTACTTCAGGACGAATCGCGTTAAAAACAGCTATTTCCAGGCTGCACAGAGCCTGTAGGGTGCTGGAGAACGTTGTGCCATACTTAAATATGCTTGGTTTGGTCTTCATACAATGTTGTGTTTTAGTATGACACGCATATGACTGCCGCCACTCTTAGAATCGCTTCACTATAAAATTCCCTGTTCACTTAAGAGGGCAAAACTGACCAAAAAACTGAAGCGGGAATGTAGCCTGATAAAGTCATGGCAGCGACAGCTGGAAAAAAAAAAATCTGAGGGCTCAGGTGGCAACATCAGTAGGCCACAGAGTGTGGAGTGTGGAGGTGACGGCAGCAGACAAAGCAGCATGAGGTCAGATAGTGGCACAATGACATTCTAGAGGTTGCTAAAACAGGAGTAGGCCACAGAATGGCACAATGACAGAGTGTGGAGGTTGCGGCAGGAGCAACAGCAGCAGCATGAGGTCAGACAGTCGCACAATGATAGAGTGTGTAGGTCACGGCAGAAGCCACAGAAGCAGCATGAGGTCAGACAGTGGCACAATGACATTATGGAGGTGGCAAAATCAGGAGTAGGCCATAGAGAGGAACAATAACACAGTGTGGAGGGCACGGCAGCAGCCACAGCAGAAAGCATGAGGTCAGACAGTGGCACAATGACATTCTGGAGGTGCCAAAAACAGGAGTAGGCCACAGAGTGGCACAATAACACAGTGTGGAGGTCACGGCAGGAGCAACAGCAGCAGCATGAGGTCAGACAGTGGCACAATGACACAGTGTGGAGGTTGCAAAAAAAGGAGTAGGCCACAGGGTGGCACAATGACAGAGTGTGTAGGTCACGGCAGCAGCCACAGCAGCAGCATGAGGTCAGACAGTGGCACAATGAGACAGTGTGTAGGTCACAGCAGCAGGCACAGCAGCAGCATGAGGTCAGACAGTGGCACAATGTCATTCTGGAGGTGGCAAAAACAGGAGTAAGCCACAAAGTGGCACAATGACACAGTGTGGAGGTCACGGCAGGAGCAACAGCAGCAGCATGAGGTCAGAGAGTGGCACAATGACATTCTGGAGGTGGCAAAAACAGGAGTAGGCCACAAAGTGGCACAATGACACAGTGTGGACGGCACGGCAGAAGCCACAGCAGAAGCATGAGGTAGACAGTGGCACAATGACATTCTGGAGGTGGCAAAAACAGGAGTAGGCCACAGAGTGGCACAATAACACAGTGTGGAGGGCACGGCAGCAGTCACAGCAGCAGCATGAGGTCAGACAGTTGCACAATGAAAGAGTGTGGAGGTCACAACAGGAGCAACAACAGCAGCATGAGGTCAGACAGTGGCACAATGACATTCTGGAGGTGGCAAAAACAAGAGTAGGCCACAGAGTGGCACAATGACACAGTGTGGACGGCACGGCGGGCAGCCACAGCAGCAGCATGAGGTCAGACAGTGCCACAATGAACATTCTGGGGTGGCAAAAACAGAGTAGGCCACAGAGTGGCACAATGACACGTGTGGACGGAAACGGCAGCAGCCACAGCGCGCATGAGGTCAGACAGTGGCACAATGACATTCTGGAGGGTGGCAAAAACAGGAGTAGGCCACAGAGTGGCACAATAACACAGTGTAAAGGGGCACGGCGAAGCCACAGCAGAAGCTTTGAGGTCAGACGTGGCACAATGACATTCTGGAGGTGGCAAAAACAGGAGTAGGCCACAGAGTGGCACAATAACACAGTGTGGAGGGCACGGCAGCAGTCACAGCAGCAGCATGAGGTCAGACAGTCGCACAATGAAAGAGTGTGGAGGTCACAACAGGAGCAACAACAGCAGCATGAGGTCAGACAGTGGCACAATGATACAGTTTGGAGGTGACAAAAACAGGAGTAGGCCACAGAGTGGCACAATGAAAGAGTGGGGAGGTCACGGCAGGAACAACAGCAGCAGCATGTGGTCAGACAGTGGCACAATGACAGAGTGTGGAGGTGGCAAAAACAGGAGTAGGCCACAGAGTGGCACAATGATAGGGTGTGGAGGTGACCGCAGCAGCAACTACAGCAGCAGCAGCATGAGGTCAGAGAGTGGCACAATGACAGGGTGTGGAGGTGGGTGGTAATACCAGTCCTTGGTAAAGATGGTGGTAGGCAGATGGAGAAACTGGCAGCAGATGTGTGGCATCAGGCGGGTGGCGGAATCAGAATAGTAGCTGAGGCAGGTAGTTTGAACCTAGACTCATTTCTCAAAGTTTTGGTGAGGCATCATGGCTGATGTAATCTGACGCCTAAGGCATTGGTGTGTGGAAATCCTGGCCGATCCACGCCTGATTCATCTTGACAAAGGTCAGTCGTTCCACATTTCCCGTGGACAAGCGGGTTCTCCTTGGGGTAACGATGGCCCCTGCCGCACTGAACACCCGCTCTGATGCCACACTACTGGCTGGGCAGGACAGCTTCTCCACTGCAAACTCGGCAAGTTGCGGCCACGCATCCAGTTTGGCTGCCCAGTAGTCCAGCGGATTTTCTAACTGGGGTGGCAGAGTGTATCTGGACCGGGAGATGATGGCAAAGAGAAACAGCTCCCTTCTGCAGAGGTGGTGGAGCCTTGATTGGCTGCAATGGCATGCATGCCACTTGGCGCTGCTGCTGCTGCATCTGAGCCACCTTTCTCCCAGGCCACCGGATGGTGACACTGCATGTGTTGACGCAGGGCCGTGGTGCCAATGTTAGCTCCCTGGCCACGCTTCACTTTCTACCCACAGATTCTACATATACCCATATTCGGCTCCTCCGGTGTCTTATCAAAGAACTGCCACACCGCCGGGTAGCTGACTTTACTGCCAATGCTCCGCACTGAGTGACTACTACCGCCGTTGCCTCGCTGAGCCCCTGTGCCGCTACTTTGTTGGACCTGCGAAGCGGGTTTTCTACCCCGTGTCCACTTGGCTCCTGACCTCACTGCTGCTACCCTGCTGACTCACGGCCACACAACCCACTTGCTGGCTGCGCCGCTGCCTGACGCTCAAGCTGACGCCCTCTTCTCCTGACGATGATGAACCCCTTGCTTCACCCGGCTCCCAAGTGCGGTCGGCTACATCATCATCGAATATTGTTTCATCTTCACTGCTGTCCTCCTTACCGGTCTTGGTATGCAGAGGCTGACCCCTCACAACATGACCTCCCTTGCCACGCTCCACATCTATACTTTGCCGCCTACTGCAAGAAGCAGGGGATATTGGCCCCATTTCTTCGCTGCCAAGTAGCTGCTGGCTGTCCTCCTCACATTTTTCAGCCTCGCTGTAAAGTGGCGCTGAGCCCAGACCACATAGTAGATCTCTGGCTGAGGGAACCAGATGGGACAGTGATGGTTGGGACAGGTGAGGGCCGCTGACCCACTCCCGGGCCATGCCAACTAAGGGTTGTGTCTGACGTTCCTACCGACTCTTGGCTGGGGTTGTCAGATGTCATCTGGGAGGAAGTGGATGACCTAGTCAACCAATCAAGAACCATTGGGTTGCTGAACAACACATGGCTGCTAGATGACACCGTCAGTTCTGGCCTCACCGATTAACCCCTGCTGCGACGTCCCCTTACTATGCTGCGACCTGGGCCTGCTCCAGGAATGTTTGTGCCACTGCCACTCGCAGGTGAAGAGCCTGCCACCTCTCTGTCTGACATACTGTTTGTTCTATAATGTACAGACTCTGTTTAATGAAGATATCTGTATATGATAAATACACACCCTGTATTTGACTCCAATTGAACCCAGTAACAAGCTTGGGTAACCCTTGGATATAAATTGCGCTCCACAAATGGCCATGAAAAATTTACTTGTATGTGGCCTTTAAAAACACTGTGTATTTTACTGAATATAAAAGCACAAACAGGCTTAATTATCCTCCGGATATGAATTATGCTACATTCAAAATTTCTCCTTTGGCGTTGAAAAACACCGTTTCTTTTACTGACCACAACAGCGGAAAAATGCTTACTTAACCCTTGGATCTAAATTGCGCAAATGAAATGAGGTGCCAAAAATTACCAGCTATGTAGCTAGTTAGAAAGACGTGTATTTTAAAGAGCACAACAGCGGCAAAAAGCTTAATTGACGATTTGATCTAGGTTGCGCAAGAAAAATGAGGTGCCAAAAATTACCAGCTATGTAGCTTGTTACAACGACGTGTATTTTACTGAGCAAAACAGCAGAAAAACACGTAATTAACCTTCGGATATGAATTATGCTACAGGCAAAATTTCTTCTTTGGCGTTGAAAAACACTGTTTCTTTTAGTGACCACAACAGCAGAAAAACACTTACTTAACCCTTGGATCTAAATTGCGCAAATGAAATGAGGTGCCAAAAATTACCAGCTATGTAGCGTGTTAAAACGACGTGTATTTTACTGAGCACAACAGCAGAAAAATGCTTAATTAACCCTTGGATGTAAATTGCGCAAATGAAATGAGGTGCCAAAAATTACCAGCTATGTAGCGTGTTACAACGACGTGTATTTTACTGAGCACAACAGCAGAAAAACGCTTAATTAACTTTCGGATATGAATTATGCTACAGGCAAAATATCTTCTTTGGCGGAGAAAAAGAACGTTTCTTTTAGTGACCAGAACAGCAGAACAACGCTTAATTAACTCCTGGATCTAAATAAATGAGCAGCCAAAAATTAAGTGGTATTTGGATTGTAAAAACGCTGTTTCTTTAACTGAATACAACAGCAACAGGCTTAGATAACCCTTGGATATTCAATGTGCTGTGAGCAGATAGCATTAAAATGTATATGCAGCTGAAATGGACACACACTGGACTTCAATTCCAATACCCCACAAAATCAAAATGTAAGGGAAGCAGTCTCTGAGACAAGCTGTGACACCCGCCAAAAATCTTATGTATAAAAGTTAGTTCTTTAGTGTGAGATCTCAGCAGCGGCTTCACTACACAGCACAGTCAGAGCAGTGTGAACTGCCAGCGTCGCGCAAGGTCTTATATAGTGCGGTGACGGCACAGAATCGCGCCGGTCTCTGATTGGCTTCATCTCTGCACATGTCATTTAGGTTACTCCTTTCTTCCTCCCAGACTTCTTTGCCCCATGTAATGCCATGTGCTCGCAGCCATTTCATCAATTAAAAACACTCTTCGTTCCCGCTAATCACCCCAAACTTCGACTTTATTCAGAATCGAAGTTTTCCTGAAATTCGAAACGAATTCCACTTCGTTAGAATCGATTTGCCCATCTCTAGCCACAACCAGTCGAACTTTGGGCCATACAACTCTTGGTTCTCTTCACAAACTACTACCAATCATTCCTCACTTCTCCACAATGTTGGCATCCATAGTGGTGCTTACCAATAAGAATGGTAACCCCAAACTCTGGCTGCCAGAAACAGAAGAACCGTTTTCCTGTCTGAAATCTGCATTTGTCTTCGTTAAAGTAGATGTCTCATCTGTTGGAGCTTGGGCTGTCCTCACTCATAAAACTTCTAAGGGAAAGACCATCACCTGCGGGTTTTTCTCCAAGACCCTTTCCCCTGCGGAAACAATTATATTACTGGGGACCGAGAATTGTTGGCCATCAAGTTGGCCTTGAAGGAATGGTGCCATATGCTGGAAGGGGCTTGTCACCTGGTTAACATAGATACGGATCATAAGAATCTCTTGGCAGGCCAGATGGTCCCTCTTCTTCTTGAGCTTTGATTTCCTGTTACACTTCAGACCCGCGGACGAGAATATCAAGGCCGATGCCTTCTCCCGTGCTTCTATTACTGCTGGTCTTAACTCTGCACCTCTGTATAAAGTTCCCTCTGAGCATTTGATTTATGCTGTTCCCATTGATCTCCAGCGGGTTCCTCCAGGGAAAACCTTTGTACGTCCTGCCATAAGAAGAAGGATTTTGAAGTGGGTCCATTGGTGACCTAATCTTGCTCAAGATATCAAAGACTTTGTTCTCTACTATGCCACTTGTGTCTGCAACAAGATTTCTCATCTCAAACTTGCCAGCTTATAGCAACTTTTGGTAACTCCGAAGTGACCCTGGACCCACATCGCTATGAACATTACTGACTTACCATCTTCCGCTAACAATACAGTCATTTGGGTGGTCACTGACCACTTTTCAAAGATGTTCCACTTCGTGCTTCTGCCTTGTCTTCCCTCTGCTCCCCAACTTGCCCATCACTTCTTTCAGCATATATTTCACCTGCATGGACTATCTCTACATTATTTCTTTTTCTTGTACCGAGGGGTTTATTTTGTGTCAAAGTTCTGGTGTGCCTTTTGTACCCATCCTCAAGTCAAATTAGACTTCTCCTCCACATACCACCCTTAACCTTCTTCCCTGGGCCGAGTTTTCATACAATCATCTGGATTCTGACTCCACTGAGGACTCACAGATCCTCATCTTCTATGGTTAACACCCTCGGCCACCTCTCCATCTGTCTGCCTTCTCAAATGTCCCTGCTGTGGATGACAAATTCGTAGCAACACTGCTACCCAGCAGTTCCTACAATAAGCATCCTTGTGTACTAAGACTTAAGTGGACAACAAACAAATACCTCTTCCAATCTTCTCTCCTGGAGAAAAGGTCTGGTTATCTGCAAAATATGTCTTTTTAAAGCTCCCCAGCCTCAAGTTTGGCCCTCAGTTCCTGGGTCCATTCGAGGTCATTCAGCGCATCAACCTGGTGGCCTACAAGCTCATCCTCCCTCCATCTATGTGAATCCCGAACTCCTTCCATGTCTCGCTCCTCAGACCGCTAGTCCTCAACCTCTTCTTCCAAAGGACTCTTTCTCCTGAGGCCGATGCTTATGACATTTATAAAGTAAAAGAAATCTTGAATGAGAAGACTATTAGGGGAAAGTGGTACTATCTGGTTGACTAGAAGGGGTTCCAGCCTGAGAAGAGGTCCTGGGTACCTAAAACCAATAATCTTGCTCCAGACCTTGTGTCTTCTCTGCTCAGCACACTCTGTACTCACCTGCCCATGCTTCTGGTTTGCTGCAGTCTTCTCTTCTGTGCCAGCAAACGCAATGATTAGTGAATCATTGGCACTGACCCTATATTTTGTGTCTCCTCCCTTAGCACGCTGCCAGATCCTTCGTGTGCTTTAGTGGAGAGTTATATTATTGCAAAACAGGTGAGTGAGTCCAGCAAACATCCGGAGTACGAGGTTAAAGGATAATCCAACTTTATTTCCAATATGTATAGACAATGATGGTTCTCACATGGTGAACACACCTAGAAAGACGCTAACACGTTTCGGAAATGACTTCCATAATCATAGCACAGTTATATTATTAGTTAGCATTTTTCTGTTGCCTGACCCCTTGCTTGGACTCTGAACTTGTTTGCCTGCTGCCTGACCTGAACTTATTGTGTGTCCCTGACCACATCCCTGCCTTGCTATGCTGTACCACGTAACACACTAGCCCCCACTGCAAGCAAGTCAGATCACGGGTAGCAACCTTGAAATCTCCTGCCAGACAAGTCCAACTGGCCTTGCAGTGGGCTCTGAGGAAGACCGGGAGGATTCTTAGGCTCCGCTTCCTGATGTGGCTAATACAATTGCTTGCAGTGGTACAGCAGATACACTCCCTTCTGGCAACATTATGTAGAAACTTTCTTTCCTCTAAATGTAGGGGATGAGTCCTTGTTCTGGATACAGTCCTGGGAATAAATAGATCATTGTAGAGAACTCTTTATTGACGTTTGATATATTTATACATATTTATTCAGTGTCGGACTGGGGGATCTGGGGCCCACAGGGGAGTTGATCTTGGGGGGCCCACCCTACTGTACATGAAAATATTAATTGCCTCTCGGACATAAATGCGCCCATTTTACCACATAATACAGTGTGCAAAACAGAACTGTATTGTGTAGTACATTATCAAGTGAGTAACACGTCTGTCTATCTCACATATAGACACAGGGCTAAGTAGCTCCATCCATATCCCCCTCCACCCACATACAATATCCCCCCATTGTTTCCTGGTCCCCACCATCGCCACCTCAAAAAAACACCAGAAAGAAAGTAAAAGTCTAACTCCTATCACAGGGTCACTCACGCTTACAATCAGGAACACATGTACACTGCCACTATACCCGCGCCGATATAACCTACAACACCGCCATATAGAGACCACATAGAGGTCAGACATCAGCTCAGGTAAACCTGCAACACTGCCATGTAGGGGACCCCATAGAGGTCAAAACCACCAGCTCGATATAACCTACAACACCGCCATATTGTAACCACATAGATGTCAGACACCAGCCCAGGTATAACCTACAACACTGCCATATAGAGACCACATAGAGGTAAGACACCAGCTCAGGTATAACCTACAACACCACCATATAGAGACCACATAGAGGTCAGACACCAGCCCCAGGTATTTAAACCAACAACACAGCCATATAGAGACCACTCATAGAGGTCAGACACCAGCTCAGGTAAAACCTACAAAAACCGCCATATAGAGACCACATAGAGCAGTGTTTCTTCTCACCCTCCAGTCCTCAAGACCCACCAACACGTCATGTTTTCAGGATCTCCCACAGAATGCACTGACAATAATTATATCAGCTGCGCAATACTGTGAAAGTCCTGAAAACTTGACCTGTGGTGGTCTTGAGGACTGGAGTTGATAATAAATGACATAGAGGTCAGACACCAGCTCAGGTCACATCACGTTACAGTGAATACAGCGTTGATCCAATATGACGTAAAAAAACCCTGAAATCAGGGACCCCACCGGTGACGTCTTGACTGATGAGTCGTTCTCTTCTCTCATGAGTCGTTATTTTTATCTTCTCTTTATCTGTTTCACACCGCCAAGATGACTTGTACCGGCCACAACTCATCCCTGCAGAAATTATACAAAAATATCTTAGAATACTCAATATTCCAGCACCTCTTTACCGATTCCCACCTCCCAGGGGTGGGAGAGCAGGTACAAGCCATAACTTAGAGGTCTAGTATCCTAAGGGGTTGGAAGGTGGGGAGATGACTAACCCCCTGGAGATAATGCTACAACCAGGTAGGTAGGCAAGACCCTAGGTAGGTAGGCAAATAGGCAAGGCCCCAGGTAACCATATAGGCCCTATTTAGGTAGGTAGACCCCGCTGGATAAGTTGGTAGGCCATCCCCAGGAAGGATGGTGGGTACCTTGCCACAGGTGGGTAGGTAAACAGCATCCAGGTAGATGAGCAGGCCCCAGTTAGGAAAGAAGATCGTCTACCGTTAGGTTGGTGGACCCCAGTTAGTGAGGCTGTAGGTAGGTGGTTTCCCCCAGTTAGGTAAGCTGTAGGTAGTTAGGGTCCCCTTTACATAGGCTGCAAGCAGTTAGGGACCCCCATTATGTTGTATACAGGCAGTTAGGGCTTCCCTTGAAGTAGTATACAGGCAGTTAGGGCCTCCTTTAGGTAGTATACAGGCAGTTAGGGGCCTCCTTTAGGTAGTATACAGGCATTAGGGGTCCCCCTTTTAGGTATATAACCCGGGCAGTTAAGGCCTCCTTTAGGTAGTATACAGGCAGTTAGGGGTCTCCTTTAGGTAGTATACAGGCAGTTAAGACCTCCTTTACCTAGTGTGCAGTAAGTCAGGCCTCCCCCCCTCTAGCTAGTGGGCAGGAAGTAAGCCCCCCCCCCCCTTTAGCTAAGTGTGCAGGAAGTCAGGGCCCCCCTTTAGCTAGTGTGTAGGTAGTCAGGGCCCCCCTTTAGGTAGCCAGGGCCCCTCTTTATGAAGCCAGGGCCCCCCTTTATGAAGTCAGCGCCCCCTTTATGTAGCCAGGGCCCCCTTTATGTAGCCAGGGCCCCCTTAGGTAGTCAGGGCCCCCTTTAGGTAGTCAGGGCCCCCCTTTAGGTAGACAGGGACCCCATTTATGAAGCCAGGGCCCCCCTTTATGTAGCCAGGGCCCACTTAGTCAGGGCCCCCCTTTGGTAGCCAGGGCCCCCCTTTAGGTAGCCAGGGCCCCCCTTTATGAAGCCAGGGCCCCTTTAGGTAGTCAGGGGCCCCCTTTAGTAGTCAGGGCCCCCCTTTAGTAGTCAGGGCCCCCCCTAGTAGTCAGGGCCCCCCTTCAGTAGTCAGGGCCCCCCTTTAGTAGCCAGGGCCCCCCTTTATGTAGCCAGGGCCCCCTTTATGTAGTCAGAGCCCCCTTTAGGTAGGCGGGGCCCCATTAGGTAGTCACGGCCCCCGTTTAGGTAGCCAGGGCCCCATTTTAGGTAGCCAGGGCCCCCTGAGTTAGTCAGGGCCCCCTTTATGTAGCCAGGGCCCCCTTTAGGTAGTCAGGGCCCCCCTTTAGAAGCCAGGGCCCCCGTTTGGTAGTCAGGGCCCACTTTAGTAGCCAGGGCCCCCTTTAGTTGCCAGGGCCCCCTTTAGTAGTCAGGGCCCCCTTTAGTAGCCAGGACCCCCCTTTTAGTAGCCAGGGCCCCCTTTAGTAGTCAGGGCCCCCTTTAGTAGTCAGGGGTCCCCTTTAGTAGTCAGGGCCCACTTTAGTAGCCAGGGCCCCTGTAACTAGTCAGGCGCCTCCTATAGTAGTCAGGGCCCCCTATAGGAGCCAGGGCCCCCATTACTATCCAGGGCCCCCTTTAGTAGTCAGGGGGGCCCTTTAGTAGTCAGGGGGGCCCTTTAGTAGTCAGGACCCCCCTTTAGTAGTCAGGGCCCCCCTTTAGTAGCCAGGGGCCCCCTTTAGTTGCCAGGGCCCCCTTTAGTAGCCAGGGCCCCCTTTAGTAGTCAGGGCCCCCTTTGATTGTTTTTTTTTTTTTTTTACTTACCTGGCCCTGGCTCCGGCTCCGGCTTCCGCTCCCACTCCGGCTCCAGCTCCCGCCCCCGGCTGGATACTGCGGCCCTGCATAGGCGGCGCGGTGAAGTGACGTCACCGCGCTGTCTACGTCAGCAGTAGGGACCGGCACCCAGCAGGCTGAAAGCCTAACGCATTCAGCCTGCCAGGGAGATCGGTGGAGCGCAGCGCTAGTTGCGCTGTGCTCCGCTGACACCGCGCAGCCCCGGGAGTTTGGGGACATTAGTCCCCGGCTACCCGGGCCTGGTCTCTGGGCGCTCGGGACGTGGGGCCCGAGCGCTCAGTGACCGGATGCGCGGACGGGCGCCGGGGAGCGACGGCACTGCCTCCGGGGCCCACAGCGGCTCGGGGGGGCCCACCGGGGGATTCACCGATCCCCCGGCGGCCCAGTCCGAGCCTGTATTTATTTATTTATGTAAACTAAATAACTTTAATTTTGATAATCTTTCTGGGTATTGTAGTTAGAGATGGGCGAATTGATTCTAACAAAGTGAAATTCGTTTTAGAATTTCAAAGGAAAACTTCGATTCTGAATGAAGTCGAAGTTTGGGGTGATTCGCGGGAACGAAGCGTATTTTTAATTGATAAAATGGCTGCGAGCACATGGCGTTGCATGGGGCAAAGAAGTCTGGGAAGAAGAAAGGCGTAGCCTACATGACATGTGCAGAGATGAAGCCAATCAGAGACCGGCGGGATTCTGTGATGTCACCGCACTATATAAGTCGGGGCGCGAAGCTGGCAGCTCACACTGCTCTCACTGTACTGTGTAGGGAAGGTGCTGCTGCCGCCGCTGCTGCTGCTTATGATATCTCATACCAAAAAAACATACTTTTATACAGCGATTTTTTGGGGGTGTCACAGCTTGTCTCAGAGACTGCTTCTCTTACGTTCTAATTATGATTTTGTGGGGTATTGGAACTGAAGTCCAGTGTGCGTCCAATTCAGCTGCATATACATTTTAATGCTATCTGCTCAGTTCTTGAGCACTTTGAATATCCAAGGGTTATCTAAGCATGTTGCTGTTGTATTCAGTTAAAGAAACAGCGTTTTTACAATCCAAATACCACTTAATTTTTGGCTGCTCATTTATTATGCGCAATTTAGATCCAGGAGTTAATTAAGCGTTGTTCTGCTGTTCTGGTCACTAAAAGAAACGTTCTTTTTCACCGCCAAAGAAGAAATTTTGGCTGTAGCATAATTCATATCCGAAGGTTAATTACAAGTTTTTTTCAGTTGTTGTGTTCCGTAAAATACACGCCGTTTTAACAAGCTACAAAGCCCCGCTTGTCCATGGGAAATGTGGAACAACTGACCTTTGTCAAGATGAATCAGGCGTGGATCGGCCAGGATTTCCACACACCAATGCCTTAGGTGTCAGATTACATCAGACATGACACCCACCAAAACTTTGAGAAATGAGTCTGGGTTCAAACTACCTGCCTCAGCCACTATTCTGATGCCGCCACCCACCTGATGCCACACATCTGCTGACAGTTTCTCCATCTGCCACCAACCATCTTTACCAGGGACTGGTATTGCCACACACCTCCACACTCTGTCATTGTGCCACTCTATGACCTCATGCTGCTGCAGCTGTTGTTGCTGCTGTGGTCACCTCCACACCCTATCATTGCGACACTCTCTGACCTCATGCTGCTGCTGCCATCACCTCCACACTCTGTCATTGTGGCACTCTGTGGCCTACTCCTGTTTTTGCCACCTCCAGAATGTCATTGTGCCACTGTCTGGCCTCATGCTGCTGCTGTGGCTGCTGCCGTGACCTACACACTCTGTCATTGTGCCACTGTCTGACCTCATGCTGCTGCTGTGGCTGCTGCCGTGACCTACACACTCTGTCATTGTGCCACTCTGTGGCCTACTCCTGTTATTGCCACCTCCAGAAGGTCATTGTGCCATTGTCTGACCTCATGCTGCTGCTGTGTCTGCTGCCGTGACCTACACACTGTGTCATTGTTCCATTCTGTGGCCTACTCCTGTTTTTGCCACCTCCAGAATGTCATTGTGCCACTGTCTGACCTCATGCTGCTGCTGTGGCTGCTGCCGTAACCTACACACTCTGTCATTGTGCCACTGTCTGACCTCATGCTGTTGCTGTGGCTGTTGCCGTGACCTACACACTCTGTCATTGTGTCACTGTCTGACCTCATGCTGCTGCTGAGGCTGCTGCCGTGACCTCCACACTGTGTTATTGTGCCACTCAGTGGCCTACTCCTGTTTTTGCCACCTCCAGAATGTCATTGTGCCACTCTCTGACCTCATGCTGCTGTGGCTGCTGCCGTCACCTCCACACTCTGTCACTGATGTTGCCACCTGAGCCCTCAGCTTGTTTTTTTTCCAGCTGTTGCTGCCATGACTTTATCAGGCTATATTCACGCTTCAGTTTTTTGGTGAGTTTTGCCCTCTTAAGTGCCCAGGGAATTTTATAGTGAAGCAATCCTAAGAGCGGCGGCAGTCATATGCGTGTCCTACTAAAACACAACATTGTATGAAGACCAAACCAAGCTCCCTCTACATATTTAAGCATGGCACAACGTTCTACAGCACCCTGCAGGCTCTGTGCAGCCTGGAAATAGCTGTTTTTTAACGCGATTCGTCCCGAAGTAGTTCGGACTGAAACGAATTTTGTCGGAAAATCTGGCGAAGTCGGCGGATCGAATTTTTTTAGAAATTCGTCCATCTCTAATTGCAGTCCATGCAGCCCTTATGTTATTTTTGTTGCCCCTCTTTGAACCTGCTGCAGCTCTACAATGTCTTTATTGCACACTGGTGCCCAAAACTGTACACAATATTCCATGTGCGTTCTAACTACGGATTTATATAGTGGGAGAACAATGTGTGCACCTATGCCACTTTTTATACACCCCATTATTATATTTGCCTTGTTCAGACAAGTGATTTACATAATTCATTTGTAAGATCATTACTAAATATTTTAAAGAGAATAGGACCCTATACTGACTTCTTTGGCACCCCTCTGGTAACAGGGATCTAGTCCTAGTATGTACCAATAATCACTACCCTTTGCTCTCTATCACTTTAGCTAGTTATCTTCTTGCAAACATTTTCCCCCAGTCCAAGCATGTTAGTTACCAACCATTTATGTTGCACAATATCAAATGCTTTAGGAAAATGAAGGTATAAGACATCCAATGTCTCACCCCGATCCAGTTTAGAACTAAACTTCTCATAGAAGCTGATGAGATCAGTTTGACAGGACCGCTCCCTCATTAATCCATGCTGAAAGGGAGTTATACATTTATTTTCAGTGAGATACTCCAGGATAGCATCTCTTAGAAAACCTTCAAACAATTTACCTACAGCAGAGGTTAAACTTACCGGCCTGTAGTTTCCACAATCACTTTTTGACACCTATATGAATATTGGCACCACGTTTACTATGTGACAATCTCTTGGAAAATACCCTGTTACTATACAGTCCAGAAATATTAAGAATAGGGGCTTGTCTATAAAACTACTTAATTCTCTTAGTACATGGGATGTATAACATCAGGACCTGGTGATTTGTCCCTTTTAATCTTAAGGCGGAACTGCACTTCTTCCTGAGTTAGACAGGAGGCATTTGAGCTACAGCTTGCCTTATTCCTTAGCATGGTAACAGAAATGCCATTTTTGTCTGTGAAAAGATTGAAGTAATTTTTTTTTTATAGATTTGCTTCCTCCTTATTACCCTATACTATACCTCCCTCTTTGTTTTTCAAAGGGAGAATATTTTCGGTTTTTATCTCTTTACTATATAGTTTACTATATAATTTAAGAATATTTGGGGTTTAGTTTTACCGTCTTCGATAATATGTGTCACGTACAGCAGTAGTGGATCCACTGGACCACCGCAAGTGATGGTATAAGCCATACCAGGGAGCGGAAATCTAAGTAGGTCCCGGTATTCACCAGAGCCCGCTGCAAAGCGGGATGGACTTGCTGCAGCGGGAGTCTACCAGGTCACTACCCCTGACATGACTTGCTTGCGGTGGCAGCCGAGGTTTAGCGTGGTACAGAATCGTAAGGCAAGACGTAGACGGGGACAGGCGGTAAGGTCAGAACAGACGGCAGTGGTTCGTGGTCGAGGATCGGAGGCAAGAAGGTACAGTACACGGTATAACGTAAGACTCAGGAACTCTTTCTCAGTAGGCTAAATGGCACTAAAGATCCGGCAAGAAGATCAGGAAGGGGCAGACTTAAATAGGGGCAGTGACCGGCAATGCCACATTACCAGTGCACTGGCCCTTTAAATTTAATAGTGCCGATGCACACGCGCCCTAGAAAGCGGTGACAGGAGCTTCTGCAGGAGCGCGGCTGGGTGAGTAGGTAGGGACCTGGCCGCAGGAACAAGTGCTCCCGCAGCCTGACATGTGGATCATGGAGCCGCTTGCTGGAGGGACACGGGTGCACCTGCGACCAGCTTTGCTGTCTTTATCTGTTTTTTATATTATTTATTTTTTTTCCTTATAGTTTTTTAGTGCTTCTTCACTGCCCTCCTGTTTAAGTAACATAAAAGGTTTATTTTTCTTATTTATTATCTCCTTAAACTTTTATGTCAATCCGCATTGTTTTTTTTTCTGTTTCTAACAATTTTATTCCCGTAAGGTATGTACCCCTCACAGTGAATGTTTAAGATGCTTTTAAAAATCTTTTAAAATTTGGTGCCTGTTCTGTTATTTTTGAAGACATTGTCCCAGTCAATGAGGTTAAGATTATCTTTAAACAAATCAAATTTGTCCTTCCTGAAGTTTAATGTTTTTATGGCTTCTTGACAAAAAACTCTATTGAAGGATAAGTGGAAATGTATTATATTGTGGACACTATTTCACTTTTATATAGGCTCTACCCAATCTGAACCTTTGTTGCTCTGTCTAGTCAAAAAAAAAAAGCCCTCATTCAGGACCATGGATGAAAAAATATACAAGGCATTGGTCTCAGTATATGGTGCTGCATATCGAATTTAAAAAATATTAAAAATATATTTTTTTAAAGTAACAAAACAATGAAAACTCAAAACATTTGGTATCACCAAAATTACACTGTCCTGTAGAATAAAGGTGATATGTCATTGATACTACACAGCGAACTTTATAAAAATGAAATCCTCTCAAAAATTGTCTAGTTGTATTTTTTTTGTGTTACTCCCTACAAAGTTTTTGGGGGGTTTCCCAGTATATTATATGGTACAATACTGTAAATTGTACCATTACAAAGTACATCTTGCCCTGCAAAAAGCAATTCCACAAATGAGTATGTAGAAGAAAAAAAAAGTCATGAGTTTTGAAAGATGTGGAGGAAAAAATGGTTGCAACATAAACAAAAATCCCTGCATCTGGAATTGGTTATTCCAGCACAGTTTTTATAAATACTAGTGGACAAAATAACTTAATAAATTCTACCCTTAGTGCTTAATTAACCGACACCAAAATGTTAAACTTTTCAACTGTACTGCAATAACTTGGCAAAGTGACACAACTGTGTCAGAATTATTGCATTGCATTATTGCATTGGAAAGTAATATTTTGACAAGTCCCCTTGACCGGGTATTTCCGAGAATATATTCTAACATAAATTTTAGTTGATTTTAAGTTACATGTCTGCTAGTTTTGGAATTGCCAAAACTATTTACATTTACAATTCTATTTTCTATTTTTTAATTTATTTTATTTATGTGTGAAATGTACTTAACGAACCGTTTAATGACACAACATTTTTTGGCAATGATGTGTTCATTTTTCTTAACTCTGGCATTTTTTACATTTTTCTGTCAACATAGCTGTTTGAGGACTTGATTTTCGCAAGATAAGGTTGAGTTTTTATTGGAATCATTTTAGGGGTAAAATTCAATTTTAATCCAATTTTTATAGAGATGAGAGAAGTTGGAAGAGGAGGGTCGTCTCTTATTTTAACCCCTTACTGTCAAAGCCAGTTTTGGCCTTTGTGACACAGCCCCATTTTTGAAATCTGACATGTGTCACTTTATGTGAGAATAACTTTTTGACACTTTAACCTATCCATGTGATTTCAGAGATTGTTCCTAGTGACACGTGCTTTAAGTGGGTAAGGATTTTGATCCAAAAACTCCTTGTTTTCTTGTGAAAAATATCAAAGTATCATAATTTTTTTTTTAAAATTTACCATTTTCAAACTTCAAAATTTTAGGACAGGTAGTTATTCCACTTATAAATAGTTCATAACTAGAATCTGCCATATGTCTACTGTAGGTTGGCATCATTTTTAAATGTCTTTTTTATGACATTAGGGGGCTAAGAAATTTAGTAGTAATTTTCACATTTTCAAGATAATTTGCAATATACATTTTTTAGGGATCAGTCCATTTTTGACGTGGCTTTGATTGGCATTAGAGATGGGCGAATTTCTAAAAAAATCGGTTCGGTCACATCGCCGAATTTTTCGACAAAATTTCGTTTCGTCCGAATTACTTCGGCACGAATCACGTTAAAAAACAGCTATTTCCAGGGCTGCCAGAGCTGCAGGGTGCTGTAGAACGTTGTGCCATGCTTAATATGCAGAGGGAGCTTGGTTTGGTCTTCATACAATGTTGGTGTTTTAGTATGACAAGCCACATGACTGCCGCCGCTCTTAGATCGCTTCACTATAAAATGCCTGGGCACTTATGGGGGCAAAAAACTGACCAAAAAACTGATGCGGAATCGTAGCCTGATAAAAGTCATGGCAGCAAAAGCTGGAAAAAAAACAACTGAGAGCTAGGTGGCAACATTTGTGACAGAGGTGTGGAGGTTGACGGCGGCAGCCACTGCAGCATGAGGTCAGACATTTGCATAATGACATGCTGGAAAGTGGGCAAAACAGTACCAGGCCGCAGGAGTGGCACACCTTCTGGATACAAGTGTGGAGGTCACGGTGGCAGCAGCATGAGGTAGGCAGGGAACAATGGACAAATTCTGGAGCTGGCAAAAAAGGAGTAGGCCAAAGAGTGGTACAATGACACAGTGTGGAGGGCACGGCAGGAGCAACAGCAGCAGCATAGGTCAGACAGTGCACAGAATGACACAGTGTGGAGGGCCACGGCAGCAGCCACATCAGCAGCATGAAGTCAGACAGTGGCAGTCAATGACAAATTCTGGAGGTGGCAAAAACAGGAGTAGGACCACGTGTGGAGGCACGGCAGCAGCCCACGGCAGCAGCATGAGGTCAGACAGTGGGCACTCAATGTCACAGGTGTGGAGGCACGAAAGGAGTCACATAGCAAGCTGCATGGAGGTCAGACGAGTGGCACAATGACATTTGCAGTGGCAAAATAGTATTAGGCAACAGAGCGGGCACAATGACTGAGAGACGGAAGGTCACGGCGGCCGCAGCATGAGGTCAGGCAGTGGCACTAATGACAGAGAGTGGAGAGAGATGACAGGAGCAATTGCATGAGGTCAGAAGAGTGGTCACAATGACATTCTGGGAGGTGGCCAAACAACAGTTCAGGCCGCAGAGTGGCCACATGACACAGTGTGGATGTCTCTGCAACATGTAACAACAGACTTGCAGCAATGAGACATAGGAGTGGCACACTGACAGAGTGTTGAGGTGGGTGGCAATACCAAGTCCTGGTAAAGACGGTGGTAGGCAGATGAGAACTATCAGCAGCATGTGTGGCTCAGGCGGGGGCGGCATCAGAATAGTGGCTGAGGCAGGTAGTTTGAACCCAGACTGACGCCTAAGGCATGGTGTTGGAAATCCTGGCCGATCCACGCTGATTCCATCTGACAAAGGTACAGTCGTTCAACATTTCCCGAGGACAAGCGGAGTTCTCCTTGGGGTTACGATGGGCCCCCGCCGCACTGAACACCCGCTCCTCGATGCCACACTACTGGAGGGCAGGACAGCTTCTACACTGCAAAATCGGCAAGTTGCGGCCCACCACATCCAGTTTGGCTGCCCCCAGTAAGTCCAGCGGATACTTCTAACTGGGGTGCAGAGTTGCTGTCCAAGTAGGCCACAACCTTTGGTTCAGCGAAATGCTCATGTCCTGCTGCTGCTGCTGCTGGTGACTGCCCTCCACTCCACTAGGTCGGGTGAAGGAAGATGCTCATTAGTGACTTCCAGACTTAGGTTACTGCTGATGGAGCTGGTTACTGCTCCTACCCCCACCTTCCCCCAGCAGCCGCTGGCGAGTAGTACGGTGAGCGCTGAGGTTCACACCCGGTCAGTCCTGTCAGAGGAGGGACGATGCCGCACATAGGCAAGGGGGGGAAGGAAACCAAGTTGGGGTGGGGCGGGGGGGTGAGGCCCAACTGATTACGGAGGATTTCCCGTATGTATTTGAGTTTGGTCTCTCCACTCTCATTAGCTGGGAAAAAAGGCTCCCATTTGGACCGGGTTGCGAGGGTCCAATAGGGGGGGAGAGGCCAGAAGTCTTCCTCTGACGGATTGCTGACTATTCGGCTGTCACTAGCCAGGGCAAATATAAGCATGCTGGGGACATCTGCACAGAAGTTGATCCGAGGGATCCCTGCCTCATTTCCACTGTATACTGCCACGGTGCTGGGGAGTCATCTGCCTAGTCTTGCTCCTCTCCATCCACTCCCTCCAGCTCGCTCCTTCTCCTCCCTCTCTTGTCACCGGGTAGAAAATCACTCATGTCACCAGACAATGCTTCTGATCCAAATGTCCATCCTCCTACCCTCCTCCTCCATTTCAGTCCCACCGGACTCATGTGGCAACGAGGATGTAGTCGCAATCTCCAGTCCTGCCCAGGACAGATTTTTCAGCATCTGTTCCAGGACATGAAGAGTGGAATGAGTTATTCAGTCCCGTAGTCTGGCGACTCGGCCAAATAACGGTGGACTCTCGAATGGCCTCAACAAACGGCAGGTGTCACCATGAGTTGCCACTGGCTGACATCAAGTTTACACAGGGGAGTTACTTAGTTCTGATGGATAATAAAAAATCGTTAATGGCCTTCTCTGTTCATACAGTCGGTCAAACATGTGCAGGCTGGAAATTCAGCGGGTGGAAACATTCGCATATCAGAGCGTGTGGGGAGGCCGTTCTGCCGCTGCAACTCGAGGAGGTGTTCCTGGCATTTGTTCGATATGGATAAAGTGCATGCACAGTTCCTGGCCATTTCAGAATGTTCTGAAGATCGGTGGAGACCTTAGGTACCTTTTTACAAACCAGATTGAACTCACGTGCGCCATGCAGGGCGCATGGACCATCCATCATGGTGAGCGCGGGACACCATGTTCCTACCCATTGTCCGTCAACCATGGTTCAGATTTGCAGTTGGCGCGGAGAAATGCCCACAACATCGATTTCTTGCTGCATGACGCGGAGCAGTTCCCAACCAGTGTGAATTGTTCGCGAGGCAAGCTAGGTGTTGAATGGCGTGACCACCGCTGTGCCCTTCACATGTGGTATGATGAGCCGTACTTGTGGAGGCTGAGATGGTGGTGGTGGTGGAGGCGGAGGAGGCGGACTTTGGCGCAGGGCAGCAGTTTGACATCGTGGAGGAGGAAAGCGGCGTCTCTGTCAAAGTTGTTGGTGTGCCTGGGCAGTGAAGCACATTCACCAGTGGGACGTAAAGGACATGTACTGGCCTGGACTAGTACAGCTCCAGACGTCGCGCTGCCGGTGTACTTGGAACAAACTGATAAGCTCAACCGGACTGACACCACTTTTCTGTGTCTACTATATTTATCGAAGGTGCTGGTACGCTTTTTGGAAAAGCAAATTACGGCTTGGAACCTCCATCTCGGCTCGGCACAATCCATTATTTCTCTGAATGGTGCAGAGTCCACCATTTGGAAAGGGAGGGACTGCAGTACAACAATTGGGACAGGAGCAACGGTCAGCTGCTGCCACCTTAGGGATGGTTGGACGCATACTGTTGTCTCTTTACAATCGCTCTATGAACGACTGCTGGAGCCATGAGTAGCGAGGAAGCAGGGAGCAGCTGGACCAGGTAAGAAGGATGTAAAAGAGAAACAGCTGCATTCTGCAGAGGTGGTGGAGCCTTGACTGGCTGGAAAAGGGCATGCGTGCCATGGCCGCTGCTGATGCTGCAGCGGCAGGATGGAACCACCACATCTGAGCCACGTTTCACTCCCAGGAAACCGTATGCGTGAAGCTGCATGGGTGTTGACGCAGGCGTTGTGCCATCGTTAGCTCCCTGGCCACGCTTACTTTATGACCTCAGATTCTACATATACCATATTCGGCTCTCTCCGGTGTCGTAGCAAGAACTGCCCACCGCCGGAGTAGATGATTTTACCGCCAACGCCCCGCACTTGAGTGACTACTGCCGCCGCTTGCCTCGCTGAGCCCCTGTGCGCTACTGTCTTGGACCTGCGAAGGGGTTTTCTACCCTGGCCGCTTGGGTCCCGACCTCACACTGCTGCTACCCTGCTGACTCACGGCCACCACAACCCACTTGCTGGCTGCGCCGTGCCTGAAGCGCAAGCTGACGCCATCTTCTCATGACGATGATGAAGCCCTTGTTCACCCGGCCTCCCAAGTGCGGTAGGCTACATCATCATTTCTATTTGTGTTTCATCGTCACTACCTGTCCTCATCACCCGGTCTCTTTTTTTTCATTGGTAAGCGAGGCTGACTCTCACCACATTGAACTCCCTTGGCCACTCTCACATCTATACTTGCCGCCTTCTGCTAAGAAGCTGGGGATATTGGCCCATTTCTTCGCTGCCAAGTAGATGCTGACTGCCCTCCTCAAAATTGTTCATCTCGCTATATTAGTGGGCGCTGAGCCCAGACCACATAGTAGGATCCATGGCTGAGGAACTGGATGGGACAGAGGCGGGCTGAGGACAGGTGAGGGGCCGCTGACCACGCTCCCGGGCCATCCACCTAAGTGTTGTGTCTGAGGATCCCACGACTCTTGGCTGGGGTTGTCAGATGTCATCTGGGAGGAGTGGATGCCTAGTCAACCAATCAAGAACCCTTGGGTTGCTGAACAACTCACGGCCGTAGATGACAGCGGCAGTTTGGCCCCGTGTGACCCTGCTGCGGTCGTCCCCTTGCTGTGCTGCGTCCTGGGCCGTTTAGAAATGTTTGTGCCCACTGCCAATCGCAGTTGCAGAGCCTGCCACCTCTCTGTCTGACATACTGTTTGTTCTAAAATGTACAGGACACTGTTTGATGACGATATCTGTACTTTGATAAATATACACCTGTTTTGACTCAAAATGAACCAGTAACAAGCTTGGGTAACCCTTGGGATTTAAATTGCGCTCCACAAAATGGCCAGAAAATTTACTTGTATGTGTGTTACAAGCACTGTGTGTTGTACTAAATGTTAAAAAGCACAAACAGGCTTAATTAACCATTCGCTTGTGAATTATGCACAAGAGAAAAAATGTATATATTCGGTGTGAAAAAGACGGTTTTTTTTTGTCAGCACAGCAGCAAAACAACGCTTAATGTAACCTGGATGTAAATTGCGCATAGAATTGAGCCACCACAAACTAGTGCTTTGTAGCGTGTTACATGGTGTATTTTCTACGCCACACAACAAGAGATAAAATTTTATTAACCTTTGCTTGTGAATTAGGCTACCAAAAAAATATATTATATTTGGCGTTGAAAAAGACGGTTTATTTGTTCAGCACACCAGCAAAAACAACGCTTAATTAACACCTGGATGTAAATTGCGCAATAGAATTGAGCCACCACAAACTAGTAGCTTTGTAGCGTATTACAATGGCGTATTTTCTACGCACCACTACAAGAGATAAAATTGTACATTAACCTTTGCTTGTGAAATTAGGCTACCAAAAAAAATATATTATATTTGTGTTGAAAAAGACGGTTTATTTTTGTTATCAGCACGAGACAAAACAAGCTTAATTAAACCCTGGATGTACATTGCGCAATAGAATTGAGCCACACTAAACTATAGCTTTTGTGCGTGTTACAATGGTGTATTTTCTACGGCCACACAATCAAGAGATAAAATTGTAATTAACCTTTGCCTTGTGAATTAGGCTACCAAAAAAAATAATATATATTTGGGGCGTTGAAAAAAGACGGTTTATTTTTGTCAGCACACCAGCAAAACAACGCTTAATTACCCCTGGCATGTTAAATTGCGCAATTAGAATTGAGCAACCACAAACTATAGCTTTGTAGCGTATTTACAAATGGCGTATTTTCTACGCAACACAACAGAGATAAAATTGTAATTTAACCTTTGCTTGTGGATTAGGCTACCAAAAAAATAAAATATATATATTTGTCGTGAAAAGACGTTTTTTTTGTCAGCCACAGCAGCAAAACACGCCTTTTATTAACCCTGGATGTAAATTGCGCAATAGTATTGAGCCACCACAAACTATGTAGCTTTGTAGCGTATTACAATGGCGTATTTTTACGCAACACAACAAGAGATAAATTGTATTAACTTTGCTTGTGAATTAGGCTACAAAAAAAAATATATATATTTGGCGTTGATAAAGACGGTTTATTTTGTCAGCACAACAGCAAAACAACGCTTATTAACCCCTGGATGTAAATTGCGCAAGAATTGAGCCACACAAACTAGTAGCTTTGGTAGCGTGTTACAATCGGCGTATTTTCTACGCCACACAACAGAGATAAAATTGTAATTAACCTTTGCTTGTGAATTAGGCTACCCAAAAATAAAATATATATTTGGGTTGAAAAGACGGTTTATTTTTGTCAGCACAGCAGCAAAACAACGCTTAATTAACCCTGATGTAAATAATGCGCAATAGAATGGAGCCACCACCTAATAGTAGCTTTGTAGCGTGTTTACAATGGTGTATTTTCTACGCCACAACAACAAGAGGATAAAAATTGTAATTACCTTGCTGTGAATTTAGGCTACACAAAAAATTTATATCTTGGCGTTGAAAAAGACGGTTATTTTTGTCAGCACACCAGCAAAACCAACGCTTAATTAACCTGGATGTAAATTGCGGAAATAGAATTGGCCACCACATAAACTAGTAGCTTTGTAGGCGTGTTACGAATGGCGTATTTTCTACGCTCACACAACAAGGAGATAAAATTGTATTTAACCTTTGCTTGTGAATTAGGTACCAAAAAATAATATATATATTTGGCGTTGAAAAGACGGTATTTTGTCAGCACAGACAGCAAAACAACGCTTAATTAACCCTCCCTGGATGTAAAATTGCGCAATAGAATTTAGCAGCCAAAAATGAAGTGCATTTGTATTGTAGAAACGCGGTTTCTTTAAATGAAATACAACAGAACTGCTTAGATCCCACTTGGATATTGAATGTATTGCAGACTGCAAGTGGACGGCACACTGGATTTCAGATCCAAAATACCCCAAAAAATCAGAAATAGAACATTCAGAGAACAGTCTGCTGAGACAAGATGAGACACCCCACAAATATCGCTGGTAAATATCAGTTCTTCAAAAAGCGCTCATTCACCCGCAGCAGCACCTTCCCTGCAGTACTGTGAGGGTGTGTGAGCTCCCAGCGGCGCGCTCGGTCTTATATAGTGCGGTGTCGTCACAGAATCCCGCCGGTCTCTGATTGGCTTCATCTCTGCACATGTCATGCAGGCTATGCCCTTCTTCCTCCCAGAGTGCTTTGCCCCATGTAACGCCATGTGCTCGCAGCCATTTTATCAATGAAAAGCACACTTCGTTCACCCGAATTACCCCAAAGTTCGACTTCGTTCCGAACCGAAGTTTTCCTGAAATTCTAAACGAATTCCACTTCGTTAGAATCGATTCGCCCATCTCTAATTGGCATGTATGTTAGATTCCCCATATAAATAACTTCATCTAAGAAAAACTAACCCATTTATAAGTATTTCAAACAGCATTTAGGAAGTTTATTAACCCATTAGGAATTAAAGAAAAGTGGAGGTGAAATTTCAAAATGTCACCTTTTAAAAAAAATTTATCCATTATTCACAAGAACACAGTAGATGTGACCAGGGAATTGCATCTTAATCTTGATTCTTAAGATTTTGCCATTTTCAGAGATATCCCATATGTGGCCTTGATGCGCGATTTGGCTCAACCACAAGCCTCAGAATAGGAGGAGCACCTACCGGTCTCTCTGGTCTCATTTTCATTACGGTTTTATTTAGGCACCATTTCAGGTTTGCGGACACCCTAAGTTGCTAAAACTTAACAAAGACCCCTAAAAAGACCACATATTGGAAACTACACCCCTTAAGGAATATATCCAGGGGTGCAGTGAGCATATAGACCCCACAGGTGTTTCACAAATTTTTTAACATTAGGCTGTGAAAAAAAATAATAGATTTTTACAACAATCTGCAATTTTCACTGAAAATGTTACATTTGAACAAAGAATCTTGGAATAAAAGAACCCCAAATTTCGTTATGCAATTTCTACCAAGTTCAGCAGGACCCTATATACTGTATGGGTGTAAACTGCTATTTGGGCGCATGGCAGGGCATACAAGAGAGGGAGTGCTATTTGGCTTTTGAAACGCAGATTTTGGTTGGTGCCATGTCACATTTGCAAAGCCCCTAAAGAACCAGAACAGGTGAAACCTTTCATAAATCACCCCATTTTGGATTCAACACCCCTCATAGATCTCATCTAGAGGTGTAGGTGTTCCATAGTTTTTTTTAGCATTGGACAATGAAAATTGGGGGGAAACTTTACTATGCAGGTCGGTACAATTACAATGAATTTATACATTTTATATAGTTTTTTATGTTTTAGTACTTATACACAATAGAAATATATCTAGAAAAAATTGTGTTTTCATGTTGCCCTATTCTGACAGTCATAACTTTTTATTTTTCTGTATATAGAGCTGATTATGGGATTTCTTTTGCAGGATGAGGTGACGTTTGTATTGATACTATTATGATGTGCATATGATCACTTTGATCACTTTTTACTAAGTTTTTTGTGAGGTGTTTTGAACAAAATACAGCAATCCTGGTAGTATTTTTTACTTAAATTTTTTACAGTGGTTACGGTGTGGTATAAATGACATCCTAGCTTTTCTCAGCAGGTCGATACAATTACAGCAATACCCACTTTGTATTTTTTTATGTTTTACAGATGGGTCGATACGATTACAGTGATACCCAATTGGTATAGGTTTTTTTATGTTGAAGCACTTTAAAAAAAAGTGTTTTTATTGTGTAAAACAATATTTATGCATTGCTATCTTCTGATAGCCATAACAATGAGATTATCCAGCAGCAGCCAGAAAAAGTCTGCCTACTGCTCTGTATATGGTAGTCGTGCCAGGGTAGAGCATCATGAGACACTGCCCTGACATCACTGTGTGCAGGGTGGATGACACATCCCCTACAGCAGGCACCACAGCTTTCTCATGATCAAAAACTTATTGTTGTGGGGGATGTGATGTCACCCACCTTTCTTGGATGCTAGATAGGTTATCCTGTGTACTGGAAAACTGGGTGATGCCACATTCCCCACAAAAATCAGTTACAATGATGGGATAGCTGTGTACCTGTTGTGGGGGATGCACAGCACATACATAGAAATATATAAACCAAATTATATACATTTGTACATGTATTACATAAATTATAGGATGAGGAAAGTATGTATTTTTACCATGTTACAAACTGATTTGTGACTGTACTACACATAGCCTGTTGCAGGAAACCAGTAAGTGAAAAGGAGCTAAGATGCAGGGGACAGTGCTAGGAGGACTAGGGAGCAGTGCAGAGAAGTCCTAGATTGTAGCTGCAAGGGATTCTGGGACTTGTAGGAAATAGATGCATGAGAACTACTGACACTCCCACAAGCAGGAAGTTTCACTGATCTTATTATAGATGAATAAGGAGACAAAAGAGAAGAAAAGAAACACATGAAGGTAGTGAAATATCTTTACTTTTCAATATAAATGCTGTTTATAGTGTTCTATGAAACAATTAAACTCCCAGATAACCCCTTAAAGAAGTTCTCTAGTTCAAATTTTATTTTTAATATTAAGCTGCTAGTTCCCATTTAAAATTGTAAAAAAATTATACTCACCTCTTCCCTCACCTCCGTTCCACTCATTCTCCCAGGTCTTCTGTTTACTGCTTTCTTCTTCCAAACAAGGATGTCACTGTTGCAGCCACTGCCTGACTTAACTAATTGGAAAGCTCATTTCCAAATGGTGATGTCAGGATGTCTCTAGTGGTATGTCTCTGTTCGGGGAAAGAAAGAAGTAAACAAAAGACCAAGGATAGTGAGATTGCCAGCATTTATATTGAAAAATATTAAGCTCTGCCATACAACTATTAATATGCCAATAACATTAGCCTCTACTTTTGCAGATGAAATTGTTTCTCAGAGTATCATCCAAATATGCCTGGAAAGAGCAGGTTAAAAGTTTAGGTTGTAATCACTAGTAGTCCAGCTTTTTTATTTTTTTAAACTGCTCAGATTAGGACAAAATAAAAGTCATACTCACCTTACCGGCCTTTTATAGCATATGTTCCTATACTTCCCAGATCCATCATGCTTCTGTACTTCCTGGTCCCTCTTGAGATGGACAGGTGTCCATTGCAGCCAATCACTGACTGCAAAAGGGAATCACTTCAACTAGTGAAAGTCTGCAAGTCACTTGGTTACATGTTCATATCAAGAGGAACCAGGAAGTACAGACCATACTGATGTTTTAACTGGTGTTAGATTTATTGAATGTTAAAAGGAATCTATAACCTACATTTTTGTTTACTAATTAAAATGAGAAACATATTCTTTGTATTCAATTTTTTTTTAATTTTCTGATTGTAGATTTGTTTCTGTTTTCTGTATGTGATTATGGGAGCAGCCATCTTGCCCGAGATGCTTTTAGCACGATTTAGAGAGATGTTTTACAGTAGATTAATGGACATTGGAGCCTGTGAATGGGAGTAGACCTGAGGAGACTGCTGAAACATTTTCTTTAGAGAACAGGAAGCATCAGACTACTAAAAGGCCTATTAGCTAAAGTGAAAACTGCTTGATTTCAGGATTTTTTAAAAATGTTGACAGTGATATGAAAAATTAAACAAGAACTAAAAATTCTTAGCAAATGTGCTCAACATAGAAACAAGTGAACAATAGGTCATTGTTTGATGACATGTTCCCCGTTAAAGGTAAACTTTTAAACATTAAAAACAGTAACTCAGGGCTAGGCCCACGGTGTTTGGTCTCTTGATATTTTGAGGGCCTGGAAGTACCTCTGTTACGATCTTTGGCAGCAGACCTGTGAGACAGGACTTTCCCTCTCCATCCACACGTAGTCTTCTCATATCAGCCAAACTCTCTTTCTACTCAAGTGCCGTAATCCCTGTTTTTTAACTTGGGTACCTGTTTCGAGTAAGTATTTCTAGGCCCCTTAATGGAAGGGGCACTGACTTCTCTCTATTCCTCTGTAACACCTTCTACAGATTAATTCCTCCTCCTGATTTTCCTGGGTTTTTTCTTTTCCTGAACTTTCTCATGGTGCTTTGATGCTACCTACTGTCTAACAGATA